>CAJNOQ010001187.1:0-34811 GCA_905250885.1 Didymodactylos carnosus
TTGTAACAGCACTATGGATAAGCATAGCTTTTGTTTTTGTTACGTTAACTGGTAGAATATGGTCGTCCGCAAATTTTTCGAGTTGTTTCAAGATTGTTTTTGCTTGTTTTTCTAAATATTTTACGTTATCAGATAGTCTTTTTTCCAATGTTCCTTTTAAAATTAACGTTAAATCATCTGCATAGAGGTGAGACACTATTTGAGGGAAATACGAGGGCAAAAAGTATATGTGCAGTCTGAACAGTAATGCAGCCAAAACGGATCCCTGCGGTGCTCCGACATTCACCTGAAAGATTCTGGACTCTGCTTCACCGTGGCTAATAGTCATCGAACGGTTTTGCAACCATCCGAAGATCCATCGTCTTAGATCAGCCCGCATTCCCAGATCTTCCAAGGTTTTCATCACCGCAAGATACCACATCCTGTCAAAAGCAGTCTGAAAATCAATAAAAATTGCCAATGCTGAGTGATTACACGCTGCAATTGTCAATCTTAAATCTTCAACTATAGAGAGTATTCGGGTTTGAAGGCGACGATGGGCTGTAAAACCGGATTGTTCATCAGTATGAATTCCGTTTTCACTACACCATGTTTCAATCCGCTCAACTATGATTCTTTCAAACCACTTTCCAAGGTTTGGTAAGAGGGAAATGGATCGTAATCGATCCTCCGCTGGGTACAAACCGTCCTTGGACAAACATATACCCCGTGCACACTTAGCTCTCTCAAAAAAAGCTCCCTTTTCGGCACACCGATTAAAAAGTATAGTGATAAGGTTAAAGTATTCAGGTGGAAGATTTTTAAGGAGAAAAGCGGATGTGTTTGTGCTGTCCAGTGATTTTTTAGGAGCGAATTTTTTCCATTGTTTAACATTGTTTAATTTTCCTGTACAGTATTTTTGTATATTCTTGAAAATGGTTGCAATAAGACAATAAGCAGTGCATCTATAAATTCAATAATAGAAAACAGTACCTTCCGAAGAATGTTTTGGACAACTCAACTAATGAGCAATGTGATTGAGATTTCAGTGTACAAATAAAGCAATATCATACTTCTTTCTAGGTGTCTATGTACAGAATAACTGTATCGCGATGTCTCACTTGCTCATCATGCTAAATAAAAGTTTTCTAATACATCATAAAACCTTTTTTTATCGAAGTATATTGCCATATGTTTGTTTTGAAGAGCACAATCAATTACATCCCTTTTTTGACGGATAGATCAAAAAGATGCTAATTTTAATACAAGTATTAACGGTTCGATGAAGAATTGAGAAATAGCTCAGTGATTTCAACACTTGTACATCAAGGTATACAAGAAACAGGTAATAGTAAAACATGAAGACACCCACAAACATCCACAGACACTTGCAGACACCTACACACAGCACACAGACATCCACAGATAGCCACTGACGGCTATACAGACAGCATTGAGACACCCACAGACAACCAAAAATAACTACACAGACAATTACTACTACGGACATGGGAACGACACAGAAGTGGATGTCTGTGTAGTTATTTTTGGTTGTCTGTGGGTGTCTCTATGCTGTCTGTGTAGCTGTCAGTGGTTATCTGTGGATGTCTGTGTGCTGTGTATAGACGTCTGTAAGTGTCTATAGATGTTTGTGGGTATCTTCATGTTTTACTATAGCTCTACAAAAACCTACGTTGTATTTGCATCTTTTACCGATCGACATGTTTGCTTATTTACAATATTAGTGTCAGCCTATGTTCTTTAATTCTCCTGTTCTAGAAGCGTCATGATTGCTGAGTGAGTAACATCCCACGCTTTGTGAATAATCATTTGAACAAAGATCGGGTCAAGATATATGAGCACATCATGATCTGTTGCACCATCAATATTAGCTGCTCACGGTTCAAATAAGTGAAGCTTTTCAACGGAACAATTCGTCTTTTAATAATACATTCGATCGAAAACAGAAACATGGTCGTTCAAAAACAGTTTTATTTTGTAAAAACGCGTTTATATGAGATTTTTTAAACAAAAACTTTTTAGTAGGTAGTCATGCTCCCATTGCGGCACTTTTTGAAGAAATGTGCCATTTTTTCCTGATTTATTTTTTTTCATAGGAAAATCAATTTAAATTGATTTTTTTGATATTAAAAATGTTAAACGTAAAAAATTGATTTTCTTATGAAAAAAATCTATTTAAATTCATCTCTTTCTCAATGGATCTGATTTTGGTTCTTGTAAAAGATTAATATGAATTTCTTTTTTCTCCAAATCAAAGATAAAATGCACTTAAATAGATTTTTCACACAAAAAGTTACGCAGAATGGATTTAAATGAATCTTCTTAAAAATTAATTTAAACAGACTTTTCTATTAGATTTTTAAAAAAGTAAATTTAAATAGGTTTTTTGCAAAAAAAATCGATTTAAATTGATTTTTCCATGAAAAAAAATAATAAATCAAAAAAAATGGCACATTTCTTCAAAAAGTGCTGCAATGGGTAACTCAACATTTCGAATAAGTAGAGCACAATGTCTTTGACAGGAAGGGAAGGGAATCAGTTAAAAACTTCCTGTTATTTGTTACATTTGTCCGAACAACACTTGTCCCTAATACTGCTAATTAACTTGTTATTCAAAAGCTTTGCAGATCTTTGGTTCTACACATCTCGACTCCTATCTTCCCTTCAATTTTGCTTTATGCTACGACCAAGTATTAAGATGTACAGCATAAAAAGATTTTTTGATGTCATTCGATTTGGTAAACAGACAATTAGAAGTAGGTACGCATAGTATTCTGCCTACTTCAACATTCTGCGAATACGCACTTTTACCGTATTGAACTGTGAAAAACTTTACTGTAGCGGATGATCTAAAAAATAATGAACATCTCAGCATTTTTGTGCAACTCTATATATAGGAGTTGAAGTTATATACTCGAAATCCTGTGGTTTTCGGTGTTTTTTTAACCTGTCCCACCCTATAGGGTAGGTCTAGTATTCATCGTAAAGAGCACCAGTACTCAACTTAACTGGAATTAGTATTTATCTTACATGGCATCAGTATTTATTTTAAATTTATTATAACTAAACGAAAATGTTATGCAATCGACTAATAAAGATTATAAAATAAATCAGAGTTCTATATAATGAAAAATAAAGATTAATTTATTTTTTATGAGGTATGCACAGTTAAATTATTAAATGAAGAGTATAGAAGTTTCACAATTTTAGCCCGAATGGGAGCTGCTCTGACAGGGTTTGCTTATAACGTTTTCGCCTGTACTGTAAAAAATAATAAAATATGGAAGAAACACTACAAAACTTCAATCTCTATTACTTTTCAACCTGAAAAACATTGTTTTCACTGTTACTCCTTTCTATGCTACGATATAAAAGATGAGAAGGCATTCATTTTCTAGCGCATCTCTATCAACTGGTTAAATTTAAAATTCTTCATAATCACAAGCGGCTGGGAGAGAATGCCTTTTCTTTTTCTCGATTTTTCCAAAGTTTATCATTTTCAAACTTCAGTTTTGCAGCACTTAGGAAATTTCTTATAGCCCAGCCAAAATCAAATATTTTGAGGTAGGGTTTGTTTTATTTTAAAGAAATAGGTCTTCTCTTCTTCTATAAGTTGATCACATTTCGGAGCATAAGAACATACCCTTTGATTCCACGTTGATGCATAGCACCGCGTGCTCAAAATAAATTTATTTTGTGTTGTTTTGTACTTGAAAAGTAATAGAGACTGAAGTTAGCTCCATATTTTCTTATTTTTACGGTATATAAAAAAGATGTTCAATATGTGTTTTTTAAAGAATGAAATGGCTCATCTTTTAAAAAGAAAACGAAGTTTCTAAAATAAAAGATGAAAACGTTATAAGCAAAATACTAAGAGATTTATTATTTTCTGGATCACCCATATATTGACGGGTCACCAGTTGGGCACAATTGCCCCTTCTGGAAAAAAATATCAAGGGCAATAAACTGCTTATCGCTCTGTAAAGCATTATATTTCGTACAGAGTATCTGTCCGACGTTCAAAATAAAGAAGGAGCAATTCTCGAACGAAAAATCTGATGTACACTTTAAACGAAGGAAAAGTGTGTTAGCACTAGGGGTGCCACATTACTGTTACTTTTACGAGTAATCCAAATATTGTAAATATTCCTGTTATCACTAACAGTAATACTTTTCAGTTTTATTCTTGCTGGTACAAATTTTTAGAACATTCCTATTACCGACAACAGTAAAACTGAAAAGTATTGCTGTTACTGGTAACAGGAATATTTACAATATTTGGATTACTCATATAAGTAACAGTAATGTGCCACCCCTAGTTAGCACGAACAAAAATTATGAAGGAAAGCACGTTTGTGTATGCACTACTCTATAAAATTTATTGCCCCCTAAAAATTCTTTATCGGCTCGCCCATGCACCCGTTACAGTAAAGTTTTTCACAGTTTTGATAGGCAGCGCATCCCTCTATGATAATTGGTTTCGTCTATATTTCAGTAACGGTTTAGGTAAACAAACTCAAACTTTAACGGATATTAGTAATCTTGTATGCAGTATTTAGGACAAGAATCAAAAAATATCGAAGCCGAACGGTTCATACACTTATACTCAATTCATAATGCGGTCAAATAGCAAAAGATGTTTTCTTTACCGTTACAGACCATTACAAGATTATGTTCAAATCTATTTCTGGTTGACTCAATGCACCTCTCAGGATGAAATAGAGCAAAATAAAAAAACCTCATCTTATGGAATGGCTTTCTCGTTCGATCTTCATATCCCTAAAACTCAGTGTGTATTTTTTTTGTATCAAACACAAAACACTGCAAACATCGAACCGACTGCAAAACTCCAGACTATTATACAGACTAAGATTTTACTTTTGTAGTTGAGGTGGAATCGGTTCCTGTTTTTTCAAAACAGAATTGAACCGAAAACGAAAGTCTTTTTTAAAGCAGAATGGCATAAAAAAATGTGTTTTTCAAACTTTCATTTTTATAAATCCTTCAAAAAAAGTCGTGTAAAACCGAATCGATTTTGTGTTTTTCAATAATTTTACTTTTGACTACTATATAATAGATTTTATTTCGATCTCTATTTAGAAAAAATAAATCGTATTAGTGTTTAATCTTGATTTATCTGCTTTAGCAAAATATTACTTTTAAACGTCAAAATCACAATATGTCATCGATATGTAGCAACATTTGCTTGATGTTCAACGGCTTTTCGCCTTAAA
The DNA here is from genome assembly GCA_905250885.1 of Didymodactylos carnosus. Classification (NCBI taxonomy): domain Eukaryota; kingdom Metazoa; phylum Rotifera; class Eurotatoria; order Philodinida; family Philodinidae; genus Didymodactylos; species Didymodactylos carnosus. The sequence goes on from CAJNOQ010001187.1 coordinate 5,235, forward strand.
GCTAGAATACTTGATCCTCGCCACATATCATCTGCATCCACATAGTCTTCTGTAGACATTATACATGGAAAATTTGATAGATAGTGCGAAGGAGACGATGGACTTAATTCAAATGTACCAGTTTGTGGAGTTGATAACGATGTTGTTGGAGGAAAAATTGACATTTGATATTGACTACCATGAAAATTTGAAGGAGATTGATTCAGCTAAAAGAATGCAATAAGAAGTGAATCAATGCATGAAGCAAAGCAAAAGAATTTTCTGAAAATAATGCAGTTAATATGTATATCATTCGAATAATACTTAGAGCATACCAAAAGTACGGACAGTGACACTTTAATATTGTATATTAAGCTTCAAGAAATTTTCTTTCTATGCAGTCTGATAGAGAAAAGAATGCTCTATTTTTCTGTGCTATTTGGTCATACTTCAACTAATATAAGAATAATAAAATTTTGATAAAATCTGTTTTGTTCGCATGTGTCACGGTTCCATGAATGCTAGTGAGTATTTTTTGAATAACTTTTGATAGAAACAAGGTAGAGGGCTGCGGTGTTCACCGTTGGAAAGAGGAAATGAAACTGTGTCGAATCATATATTATAGGCTTTTCTAATATTGATTTCTGAAGTATTTTTATTCAATTTTCTAAGTGTCGGAAAAATGTTTTTTTATGAAATAAGAAAAAAGCACAAAAGTGAGCTTTTTTCACAGATTTTGCTAGAAAATTCTATTAGAAGCTCGACTAAAATGCTTATTATTCATCTCAACCTTCCGCACTTTGTAGATCTTCGATTAGCGGGTTGAATTTACACTTGACAATTGAAAATTCACTGTAAACAACTTATCAAATATGTTTGTTCTTAAAAAGGCCAATTGAAAACCTTACAAGGAACAGATCAAGAAAACCTATAATATATGATTCGATGCGTCTTCATCTCCTCTTTCCAACGGTGAAAACCGCAGCATTTAATCTTGCTTTTATCAAAAGTTATTCAAAAAATACTAGCTCGTATTTTTTCAAAATTAGTATGAATACAACCGGCACATAACCAGCCGAAATAGGTTTTAAAGATAATTTAATGTTATGATATTAGTTGACGTACGATCAAATAGCATAGAAAGACAGTGCTTTTTTTCTCTATCAGATTATATAGACGAAAGTTACTTCAAGCCTACTATACGGTATTAAAGTGTCACTGCCCATACTTTTGGTATGCTCTAAGTACAGTGTGTTCTACCTGAGATGAGAGATTATGTCTTTGGCATTCGTTTCGTGTGACAAAATTTTGTGGATGAAACGGATTTGTAAATTGTGACAACGAATTGGTATTTGTCCATCTCGATGGTGTTGATGATGTTGAAAATGGATTAAAAGTATCCGTAGATGAAGACAGACGATACGACGACATTAATGAAGATTGTCGAAATACATTTGTAGTTTTTTTTCGTTTTTTCCATTTAGCTCGACGATTTTGAAACCAAACCTAAGAAATATTCTTATAGAACAAACATAACATATCTCTAATGCTTACTTGTACACGTGATTCTATTAAACCGATTCTTATTGCTAATTCTTCTCTGTTAAATATATCAGGATAATGTGTTTTAGCAAAACTTCGTTCAAGTTCATTCAATTGAACTGGAGTAAATCTTGTTCGATGACGTTTTGCTTTTAACGATAAGTTTTTTTCATCAAGACATGAATCGATGGACATTGTTGATTGACGATTCTCATGCGATGTTGATGAAGTTTCATTACTTTCATCACGATGGTTATAAGTTTTTCCATCTAAACAAACTATCAATAAATAGTAAAAGGTATTAAAGCACTGATTGCCATACGCTAGTATAAATAAGACTATAATTTCCATTCAATATCGGATATGAGAAGTTTCTTGAAAGTGATAGTTTTTAGATCAAATTATACTGCTCCTTTCGCTATGTATAGAAAACAGGAGAATCATCTTTACAAGAGAAAAGTTGTGCTTTTAATAAAGATTTTCAGATGGTCATCTATTGTAGAAATGTCGCCTCTCCTTTCTTTGTCTTAAGATTCTTTCTTTGTTCGTCTATTTTCTACAAAAAATTTATTTCATTCAATATTTTCAATAGATGATATAATGTGTCAAATCAAATCAGCAAATAGCAGAAGAGTGTTCGTTCTATTCATACACATTGATCCTTAAATGACACTTGAGCTATTTTTGTTTTTTCTCACACTTTTAATATAAAAAGGTAGACTAAATTAGTATCCATATGGTGGACTCAAATATTTGTAATTGTCATCGCTCTTATTGATTCCAGCGTATTCTTTTGTGATGAAAAAAAGTTTCGGGTTATTCAATTTAAAAAAGTAACGCTAATAAATGTAAGAATGACATCGACGACATTTTTTATGACATCGAATTTAAATTAAAATTATCGTCTTTTTCTCCAAATTTAATGCAAATAATTCTTATTCGTGCTTGCTATGCGATAATCGACACCGAAGAAACCGAACATTGTCACATTCAAGAAATTATCATAGATGGTACTATTTGACGAAATATAAAGAAACGCTGGAATTTATCAGTTCTCTAAGATAAAATTAGATGTTCTTCGACAATAGCAAATATATGTCATTTGCTAACTCTTTATATCATTTTAAAACCTTAAACAGAAAACTTTTAGGATCTTTCCGATGTTGGTTTCTTCGGTGTCGATCTAGACAAACATTTTTCGTTATATCTGGTAAGAATCTTATCTGAGTCTTATCGGATTCTTATATAAGTCCGCACGAAAACGGCAAGGTTTTCGTACGAATCCGATAAGAATGGTGACCTCTCGAATGAGAGCAATTTTCTTAATAATTTCTCAAGTGAGAACATTTGTAAACCGTCCACTGTTAAAGGAGAACATTTTTGTCATATATATTCTCAAAGGCGAACAGTTGTAAATTGGAAGATAACAGATTAAAGCATAAGTTAATTAAGTAGCTTCTTAAAATTCTGANATATGTATTTTGTTTATATTCTTACAATCACAAAATCACTACTTGTTAGCATCTATTGCAGTGGCTATTTGTTCTCCTTCGAGAGTGTACTGTTTGAAAATGTTCTCCTTTAATAATAAGTTTATAAGTCCGCACGAAAACGGCAAGGTTTTCGTACGAATCCGATAAGAATGGTGACCTCTCGAATGAGAGCAATTTTCTTAATAATTTCTCAAGTGAGAACATTTGTAAACCGTCCACTGTTAAAGGAGAACATTTTTGTCATATATATTCTCAAAGGCGAACAGTTGTAAATTGGAAGATAACAGATTAAAGCATAAGTTAATTAAGTAGCTTCTTAAAATTCTGAACTGGAGAAAGAATAATGCCGAAGGAACTGTTTAGATCACCATAAGGCAGTTCAAAAGATTGAAGAATACCAAGACGATCAACATGGTGAACGTTCAACCTTATAAAAGTGATGAACTTTGCAAAGCATTACCGAGAAACAAAAAATTGCCTTTACCATTTGCTACTGAAGATACCAGCAAAGATAGTTATAAGTCGTTATTGTGTAAAACGTATCGTTATCGCCTTCGTACGCGTAAAGTTGAACGTTCACTGAAACGTGGCGTTGTACTGAGTAAGTTGTCTGGTTAGTATTGCTTCTTTTCTGTTGTTGAAAACGAAATAATTCATTCTAGGTATCAATATTTGCGTGAATGTATAGATTTTCAAGAGTATTTTAATGTTGCTAGAAAACCATGTTATGGAATCATGTACAGTTTGTCAGATGGTCTTTCAAACAACGAAGTTTCGGATACAGAAGTTTGAATATGTATTTTGTTTATATTCTTACAATCACAAAATCACTACTTGTTAGCATCTATTGCAGTGGCTATTTGTTCTCCTTCGAGAGTGTACTGTTTGAAAATGTTCTCCTTTAATAATAAGTTTATAAATTGTTCTCATTCGAGAGTGCAGCAGCTGAATATGTTCTCCTTTGAGATAGATTATAAAATATTGTTCTCCTTCAAGAATGTACAGTTTCAAATTGTTCTCAATCGAGACGGTATCATAAGAATCAGATAAGATTTAAATAAGAATGAGCTATGACTTTGATAAGACGCTTCTGTCACTTTCTTATCACTTTCTTATGAAATTCTTACGAAATTCTTACTAAAAGCCAATCACCGTTTTATTTTGCAGAAGCACAGCACCACTGATTTCTTGAAAAATTTTTCAAAGTTTCTTCAAGGTAGGTAAGACTGGCCGTTTTGAAAATGCCTCGTGACCGTTTACACACTCACTAATGAACTATACAGCTAACGAAAGAAGGAAAAGAAACATTGGAAGTTATTATCAGTGCTTGCTCTTTTCTTGTCGGATTCTTAGCTGATCCTTATCTACTTTTTATCAAATTCTTGTCACGTTCGTGCGGACTTCTTCAGTAAGAATTCAATAAGAATCTAATAAGATTTTTATACAAGTCGTACCGGATTCTTATAAGTTTCTTATCAGATTCTTTTGTAAGAATCGATCAGTAAGGCGGTTTTTCGGTTTCAAAATCGAAACTAGTGTATACCTAGTGCTTGCTATTTCTTCTCGTAACTTTCTAGCACTTTACCATTAGCTCAATCAAACTCGTTTCTGCATTGTACTGTCAAATAATACACTCTTCCATGTGAAAACATGTTATTTCATCTTCTACCTCACTTACCTCTATGTTTATCTTGTTCAAACTTGATTTTTCCGTTATTGTACATTATTTAACAATAATTCTATTCATTAGATTTAATTCAATTTAATTTATTAAATATGAATAAAACTGGTCATTTCTAGTATTGCATTATATACCAATTGAATCAGTTGAAACAAACATATAAAAAAGGGTAAATTAACTAACCGCAATTAATTTATCTATTTGACTCAATTCTCTCATCAACTAGTCAACTTACTGACTATAATAAATTTAATTTGTGTGTATATATATGTTCACAATTGTTGATCTTATTATACATTCTACTTAAGTTTGAGAAGGAAAAAGGGAGACAAATTTTTTATCTACAGAAAAAAAAAATTGTCTTTTCCTTTTATTCATTTGTTTCCATTTTGATTTTACTGTACGGAAATGTTTTGTGTGACATTGTTGAATTTCTTTTTTATTGCTTCTAACAACTATTTCCGTGTTAATAAAAGTATCTATGTTTTATTTTTTCACCTGCTATGCGTAGTACTACAATAATCAACATTTATTAATGAGTTGATAATCCATTAGACTCTTCGTATAATACAATGAGTGTACGAATTTCGATGAATGTAGAAAACCAAAAGTATAGCAATAATATTGGTTTTGCTTGAGAAGCTAACCATATACTAAGCAAAACGCTCATCTCCAAATTCCCATGTAGCGTGGACTTTTGTCCAATAAATTGTTTTCTCCTTTTCTCTTGACCAATCATAATTCTTTTCTATCTTCTCTTCTCTTCGCATATCTATATGGTTTTGAATAATAATGTAAAATATTTGAATGTAATATAATCGCTCAAAGCAAATCCGGTCACACGCAACATTGTCATTATTGGATTAGATTAACATAAAGAATAAATAAATGTATCAATCAACAATAAAGTGATGTTTTTACTACTAATATATATATAGATATAGAAAAGTGAATTAAATTATTTTCTTAATAAATATGGGCATATGACGGACATGGAAGACATTTGATGGATAGATCACGAATACTAGATGAGTTTGGCATCGATGATGATAACTTATCTTCTGCTTGTTTCATCTCAAGAAGAAAGAAAAATCGTGAAGCGGGAGCTTACATCTAGAATAAAGATATATTTACCTCATTGGCACCGATGTAACCCACCGGTGTTTCACGGTATACTTGATTATTATACAAAGCTGAGCGTAGCAGATAAAATTTAGAAAATTCAAGTTACTATATTTCATCTTCTAGGCTCGATTTTGGAAAATATCTTCATAATGAAAAACCGGCAAAAACACATTTTTTACCTAGTTTTCAGTTTTTCACCACAAAAAAAGTGCTTCTTAAGCTTAAGTTTGGACACAAAATGTAGCAAACTCTGCCATTTTTGAATAACTCGAGAATACCGATTTTCACCATACGATAGCCAAGACTTTCTGGAATTTTTGCTTACAATCACTACATACATACATACATTTATTTTTATCCTTTTTGAGGAGAGTAGTTGGATAGGGATTTCGATAGTTTTTCGCCTCGGAATTCAATGTTCTAGAGTACCGTGTAGTATTCCTAATGTATGCGTATGCGTCGACCCTTAGTTCCTCAGGTTCGCGACTCCACATATGTGTCAAAATGATGTTCCCAGGCTGAGTTATGAATTTTTTCAGAAAGAACCTCATATTACAAAAGTGATCCTCGATCGTGAAAGAGCCGCTTTTAGTAACCATTAGGAGCCAGCAAAGAAAATTCATAATGTAGATAGAAGAGAGCCAGGGCTACATTTTGGTAAAAAAAAAGTTTTCATTTCTTGAATCAAGAGTTAATAGCATTTTATGGAAAAAAATGGAACGCTTATTCATCATGAACCGTCCAGTAGCCGAGACTTAAATTAGATGGGTGATCAGCAGTGAGTGAGTGAAATTAAATTAGACATGTTTAGCTATCATGGTTCTTGAGTTACAGGATGAGGATACTGTTCCAGAGTAGTGTAGGCTACCGGTGACCTACACCGCCGCCAATGTATTAAGTTGCTTGAATCCAGCTAGATTCATTTAGTCTGATTCCAACTAATTCTGATTGTTAGAGAACAATTGGACAGTGAAGTGGCTGATTATCGGTCGATATAGCGTTCATTTACAACTAGAATAGTTTGCAACCAACTTGCAGAGGATAAATGTACGTTTAATCTGGCGGAAAGCTAGCGTTGAGTATTGAAATCAAAGTCATTTTGTCTATTTAAGAGCCATTGCACGGTAGGGACGATCTAAGTTGCTCAATTGATCTTCGGTCTTTGTGACCAAACTTTCACAGTAGGTAGCGGGAACATATTTAGAAAGATGCTCAACATTTGTTTACCGTGACTTACTCCCTTCAAAAATTATCGAATTTTTCGCAAAAGCCCTAAAAACACTCTAAAATGATAACTGTATAAAAGTGAAATTTGTGTTGCTTATATCTCGGGCTAGGAAATAGATTAGAAGCTCCTATTTAGATCATGAGTAATCGACGGCGAGTACTATCTATAGCCACGAGCATGGAAAAAATAAATGTTGCTTGTGTGCGACCGTATGCACATAACATGAATTTTGCAACCGCAAAGACTTTCGCGTAATTTTTTTTTCCTGACAAAGATGTTATGTCATTGAATATCATTATCTATTGTATGAGTACACCTCTACTATAAACTATGAATTCATTTCGTACAGGATCTTTTCGTACAGTCCCGTCAAGAAATTCAAATGATTATCCATCTCTAAATGAAATTTACAAACCAACAACTTCAGGATGGAAAATTAACCGAAATAATCAAGTAATGGACGATCAAAATACTGATGACGTTCACCAGTTAATACGAACACATCAGGCCAATATTGAACTTAGGATTAACGAAATGGACAAAGTATTGAATGGCTTTTTTCCAGCGATTGTCACCCTTTTGGATACAATTATGAAATGCATCGTGGTGCCAATAGCGGGTGATGACTTAGTCAAACAGCAGAAAATAGAAGAATGTAAAAAGCAATTAGATGGGTTATTAAAGCTAATCTTAGTGATATCCAGGGCTTTTATGGTAAAATTTAATGATCAAACAAGTAACGATTACGACTTTCATAATGTTAGTTTACCAGATACTTTGGTCGGTGGAAATAATCAGCGAACTAGAGTTACCAATACGAACAGATCTAAATCGTTCAGTGAAGTGTCAAATACCTAATGCATTTGAACCTAGAAGCCCCACAAAAATGAAATGTTGGCGTTTTAGCAAAAAAGATTGTGTTAGCGTGATAGACATTCTGTCTGAATGGTATTCTAGTACCACTCTTGAAAGCATTTTGACATACTGTAGAAGTTATGACTCTTCGTTAAACTCGTGTATTCACCAGATCCCTCTGAATTTTGTTTCTTATAATGTTCAGGGACTTATGAACAGAGGATTAGAAGACCTTGAATTAATTAATATAACCGACTCGTCCTTCTGTTTCTGCTCTGAAACAGGAGAGTGGAAAGACTTCTACCTGACAGGTCATAATCTTTTTTATCGGGAAGACACAAACAAGAATGGTGGAGTTTGTCTGGTTTTAGGTAAACATCTAAAAGGAACAAAGATTACTGGTCATATCCCAAACACTGTGATCGTGCATGCTGAGGGACTAACGGAAGATGTAAGGATAATAGGCATTTATTGGCCCCGGGGTCAAAAAAGAGATCTGGATGACCTTAAGCCCTATATCACAAAACAACACTGTTATTACTGGGATTTTAATGCGGCGCTAATCGAGTGGAGCAGGCATACCTACTTGTGAAGACACTAGGCCAATTTCGCTTTTATCGACACACTCGAAAATCTATGAAAAAGTGCTTCTACACAGAATCAAAGTCTGGGCTGAGGAAAACCATATTTTATCTTCCGAGCAACCTGGCTTTCGCCCTAATTGCTTGATTCCTACTCGAGTGTTGTCTATGTATCAAGTCATTAAAAATAATTTAAGTACGAACGTACCGTCCTTGGTACTTTATGTAGACTATAAAAAAGTTATGTAGACTATAAAAAAGTCTGTTTAGAGATGTTGAATTTAAATTTGCTTCAGCCTAACTGTAAAATGTCTCTCTTTTTTGTAACAGCCTACGGGCTTAACAACATACAAACGGAAAGTCAAAAAAACAAAAAAACCATGAATTTTGCAACCGCAAAGACTTTCGCGTAAATTTTTTGTCCTGACAAAGATGTTATGTCATGTGCAGAGGATAAATGTACGTTTAATCTGGCGGAAAGCTAGCGTTGAGTATTGAAATCAAAGTCATTTTGTCTATTTAAGAGCCATTGCACGGTAGGGACGATCTAAGTTGCTCAATTGATCTTCGGTCTTTGTGACCAAACTTTCACAGTAGGTAGCGGGAACATATTTAGAAAGATGCTCAACATTTGTTTACCGTGACTTACTCCCTTCAAAAATTATCGAATTTTTCGCAAAAGCCCTAAAAACACTCTAAAATGATAACTGTATAAAAGTGAAATTTGTGTTGCTTATATCTCGGGCTAGGAAATAGATTAGAAGCTCCTATTTAGATCATGAGTAATCGACGGCGAGTACTATCTATAGCCACGAGCATGGAAAAAATAAATGTTGCTTGTGTGCGACCGTATGCACATAACATGAATTTTGCAACCGCAAAGACTTTCGCGTAATTTTTTTTTCCTGACAAAGATGTTATGTCATTGAATATCATTATCTATTGTATGAGTACACCTCTACTATAAACTATGAATTCATTTCGTACAGGATCCTTAGCTGTTGTACAGATGAGCTGAAAAGAGGGTAGAATATAAAAAATTGTCAGTTTTGAAGATCGATTTTCTCGTCCAATACCTCTCGAGATTGTGGCGCTCATATGTTAATGATCAATACTCATGTCAGACTATCACATCATACTTTTGGATTTATGGCAGATTCAACTCCAGATTCCGCGGTTCATAAAATGGTTGATCCCTAGAAAATCTGGTGAAGCAAACCGAAGAGCCTGAAGTTGACATGGACAAAAGCGCAACTTTACGAGCAAATGATACAACTTAGAGATGGGCTGGCCCGGTATTTGTTCAGTCCCAGCTCGCTATGCAGTTAAAATGTTTCAGTTCCAGTCTGCGATGAGCTAAAAATTTTCAGTCCCACTCCAGTCTCAGTCAACTAAGCTTTAACTCCGATGTCGGCCACAGCATACATTGTTTTCCACTTTCATTCTTTTTCTTCTTTTTATCAGAGCGTAACTGATTCTTTGCACAACAAAAAAAGACAACAACAACGTGCTAGAGGACATACTTAGAACTGATCTCCATCCTCATCGATATTACCCAGTGTTTTAACATCCGAACATCCGATCCTGATAAATTTTCTATAGGATGTGTATCTTATCCTACAAGGATGACAGTCAAGTTTTGAGCTCGAAACGATGAGTTGTCCCGGAGTTACCCTAAAAATAAAGGTCAAAAAGTAGGTGTTCATGCGCCAATGATTCCTTCGCCATTCGGATTGCAGAAAAAGCTCGCGGTGGCCTCATCATGTAGCTCAGACTTGGTGCTGCAAAGTAACAAAGCCGGATTTTTTAAAAGGTATCTCAAAAATAGATCGAAAATAGAAGATCCGGCTTTGTTACTTTGTAGCACCAAGTCTGAGCTACATTATAAGGCCACCACGAGCTTTTTTTGCAATCGAAATGGCGAAGAAACCTTTGGTGAAGAGGCAGCTGAAACTAAAAAACATGACAAACGTCATCCGTTTCTTAATGTATTTTAAGACTTGTAGGAAAATGTGTATAACTTTTTAACAGAATGTCACACAGAGTTGTGCGGTGCCTTATTTTGATCAGAAAGGCTCCTCAGCAAATCTCCTTTCTAAAAAATTCCTTACCCTACAAAACCAAAAAAGGATATTTCTATGGCGAATATCCTTTTTGAAATCTCTGCGTAACAAATGTAGATACCCGCTTTTTTTGGTTCTGTAGAGTTAGAAATGTCCTTAACCGCATTTTATAATAGCATTTTAATATTTTAGAGTACCTTTTTGGTTTTGTAGGATTCCTTTTAAAGTATTTCTAATTCCAAAGAATAAAAAAAAGAGGATATCTAGATTTATCACTCAGATTGCAAAAAGGGTATCCCGGCATAGAGATGCCCTTTTCTGGTTCTGTAGGATACGAAAATTTTTTAGGGAGCACGTGCTTAGAAAATAGTTTAATTACATAAGAATCATAGGAAAAACTAGAACTCGAATATTCCATTTTTCGAGGTTGGCAAAAAACTTCCTATGAAATCGTGAAAAATTATCTTTGAGGCAGATAGCGCTATAGAATCTGAAAAGAAATACTTTGAACTATCTAACCATGTATGAATCTCAAGATCGATGTTTCTCGCAAAAATTGACTTTTTCGACAGGGAAGTTAAATGGTGAAAATTGAATCTATATGACGTTGCTCGAGAGTCAAAATGATCGGCAACATAAAGAACTTTGTCTGAGGTGAGTTGATGGTCTTCCTGAACAATTAGCGCCTACGGTCGAGCCAGTTTGGAGTAATTTATCATAAACTGTTCTAATTGTTTTATGTGTCGGAATATATGACGCACTTTTGGCTTGTAAATAACGATGAATCAATGTCACGCACTCAAATTTCGCCACTAATATCATAACATCTATTCTAAACTCTGAGGAATATAGCATTTATTTTTAAAATTAAATCTAAAATTCGAAATATTTTTCTGCCAAACAGAAAAAGAAGGTACTTATTTGACTAAGAAATGACAGCGTTATAGCTATTTTTTTTCCCCAGTAGTGGTTTTTGAAATATCAGATAAGAGCAAAGCTAGCTACAGTACTCATAGTGTCGTATTACACTACAAATAAGTTGAGTATACTTTCGACCTTCTATTAGCTAAATGCTGATGGGCACAGTGTCCAATATATAGCAATTTTGTAATTTTAAAAGCATGCCTAAGAGTCACAGTTTTATCATGGATGGTGTGTATAACGTCGACGTATGTTCATATCTTCAACATGTTAGTGAAAGAGAGATCATTGAAAAGAATATATTTAATGGTTATCCTGTTTTAGCTGCGTGATACCAGTTTTGTTGTTAAATTATGTAGTGTCTTTTCAGGATTTTTCATCGTCTGTTTAAGTGAGAGGTCGCATGGTGGAAAAGTTTAGCTTCTACTTTGCTGTTCCAAATGACCTGTCTGTGTGGATTTAAGATTTGTCTATTGAACTGTCAGTGTTGCAAACACAGTCGAAAATTCAACAGTAAGGCTTAAAAGAAATATGTAAAATAATATAAACTATAGTTCTACAGCTTTTGGGAGATTCCTCATATGTCTGATATTATACCCAAAAGTCTTAAGAATTCTTATAGCTGAAAATGTTTTATTAGAAAGGGGGCATTCTGGATACGAGAAGAGGGAGGTTACAACAGTTATTGATGTTCTGACGCTAAAGATATATTGTCGGTAAAAAAAAAGAATAGCTTTGGAAGTTTTTTGAATAACATTTGACAGGAAAGTGGCAAAGACTTTCACCGATTGAAAGTCCAAACCTGAGTGCACCTTTTCATCATGAAAGTTATTTTGAAAATCTTTTTCCAAAGTAGATTTGTCATAGAATCTTTGAAAAACCAGTCTAGTTCTCCAAACCCGCAATATAGCCGTGGGAATTTTATTCAAAATGGGAGTCATGCAAGATCTTGATTTTCAGCGGCTCGGTTGTGGTATCGGATTTCATTGAAGTCCCAGGACTCGTACCCGGTAACTTGGGGTAATCTTTAAGCTGCATGAAACATACGAAATCAATCGCACTGAACCTAGTGGCAATGTTTATTTTGGGGAAAAGTTCAAAAGCCTGGTGACAACCGAGTTTTACAAAGACTGAGCTTTCCAGGTTGTTTGCACCTAATGTTAAAAAGTTTACAATTGATTCCAAAAACATAAGAGCGAGTTCAGTACACCACAATGTAGGATATTTAGACTATTATATATCGTACTTGTAAGAAGCCTAGAAAAAAAAAGTATAAAAAGCCTAGTTTCCGAAAGAATTTCTGAAATACTTTTGAACAAAAGTATAGTTTTCTAATTTTTGATGATATAATTACGCTTAGTGAACAAATTTAACCATATTTCTAATATAAGTATAGTTAATCCAAGCCGTTATTATCTGCAAATTTCATCAAAAGTCCACAAAGCGTTAACGAGAAACTTTGAAGTGGTGTGCTGAAGTATCCATAAAGTTGAATAATTAGTTTTGGCTCTGTATTCAATAATTACGCAACATTTTACGTATTAATAGAGAGAACGAACTCTGGCGAATCTAATTAGAAAATCAAAAAGAATGCTAGTGAAGAAGAGACATGACATATTCATTGCATAAATAGAATGACTTGGTTATATCTTAAAATCCTTGTAACTTCTGAACAAAGCCGTATGGAGAAAAAAAGATTGCCATATTCATACTCAGCAGAACAAGCACCACAAACTAGACTATATCTTATTCAAAATTGAATTTAACAGTTGGTACACTTCCCGCATCAGTTATCATTTCATTTTCTAGCGACACTCTTTGGAGTATTCATATTCCAAAAAATATTTCATCTTTTCATAGATGTGTTCAAAGAAAAGTTCCCACACAAACAGTACTATTTTCATTAATAAAGACGGGTGTTGTTGCTTTATCTTTGTTCGATAGACAATTGTAAGTTCTTATTTTTTTTCTTATATTAACACTCTACTCTCGTTTCACACATTTTCGATTAATATTAGAGAATTATTAATTACTTTGCGTTCTTCGTAGTGTAAAGATGTTAAGCATATTAGAATAACAATGTTACCGTAAGGCGCCCCCTCCCCTCTGAAATACTACTAATATTACATTCGTTATTGACGAACTTTTCAAGAAATGTTGGACATGATAAGGTGGGATTGTGATATAGACTTCGCGTTTGTATCTCTAATTTTTATAAAGTTTTCGGCAAATCCTTAAGCAAAATGGAGTTGTTTTTCTGCGGGAATTTCTGAACTTAAATTACGAAGCGAAGAACCAGAAATTACTTTAATAATTAGTAAACACTTATATCTAGGCCCTGAGAGAGCCGCTTATTCAAACTGAATTTTTTTCCTTTTCAAAAAGATTTCCTGAGTCAAAAAGGTCATTATTATCTATTTTTTCATAAAGTATCGCTTACTATAATCTCGATGCGACCAATTGCTAGTGATTACAAAACAATTATGCGACACTCACGGTATCATAACGTTGAAACTGGATTATTTATGGGCGCTGACGAGTTTAGCGATAGACTCATATGAAATGTAATGATTTTTTTGCAAATAACAGGAAAAATAAATGTGCATAATAAGCAGCGTAGTTTACGATGAGAATAGACGAGTTCTATACAGGTCATGTAAAATTACTATTGTTTGATTTTCTTTCTAATCTTTTTTTAATCATAACCCTTGATACTGGTCCAACCCATTTCAGCTTGCCTCAATACGCTATTGTCGAAATAATTATAAAGTCAATGACACTTATAGTTTATCACTAGAAGTAATAATAGAACAAAAGAGGAGAAGACATTAGTCATGAACAAAGTATCATTTCTTCCTTCGTGTAATGATGTGGTTTTTCTGTATCAAATTTCTTCAATTATATTATTTTTACTCTAAAACTGGTTTGACACAACAAGAAAAATGTCACATTCATATTCATTTATGAAACAAAGAGGAAAAATCGTTTCACTAACGCACACACACACAATTATTGAAAATAGGGAAAAAAGAAAGGTTTTATGCAACAAAATCATGAACAATGAAAAAAAATAATTTCAAAGAAAAAGTTAATAAAAATAAAAGATTACATATATACAAATTTTTTTAGACTCATACATACATAAAATATAGACAGAAGTATTTATGCATGAGTAGTAGTGGAAGTAGAACTTTGAGAGGATGAATTTATCTAAATCAGAGAGAATAGAGGCTTATGTATATACTTAACTTTTGTTATACATTCTTTCTTACTTGTTGAGCTGTTTCTACCGCTGAACAATAACTGGTTGTATCAGTAGAAGCTGAAGATATACCAGCTATTTCTTTTTGATTTTTAAAATCGTCTAATTCATGAGTAATTTCAGTTAATTGATTTGTAGCTTCTTTCTAGAAACAAAACAAATTGAAAAACGGACGTTTCAACTATGCAAATTATATTCGATCAACTACGTCATGTTAGAACTTATTTATTGAAATTATTAGAGATCTTATACCTCTCTTTCAACGATATCTTTGATTAAATTTTTTAATTCGTACAAAACTCCAATGAGACATCCATTTTGTAGTCGATCGTACACTTTATCAGCCGTATCGCTTATTGTTGATGATAACGAATAATGACTGACTAATTCAAAACATAAAGAACGTAGTTGTTTATAGACGTAAACAATTTCACGTTTGAACTAGAAACAAATAAATAAATGAAAACAGCAGAGTAGAATTATATAGCTTTTAAAATTGATTTGTTTACCTCTTCTGTTTGCAATAATTCATCTAGAAGACATTTTTCATTGCTATAATTATCGTTTGAATCATCACTTAACAATAGATTATGATCGTGTTCAAGTGATAACAACTCATCACATTCAAAATCGTCCATGTAATCAATCGTAGAGTTTGCACGTGTTGCACATATCTAAGCAAAAATATATACAATGACTTGGGAGAAAATTTCAAGTGTTTTAAATTAATGAAGACTGCCTACTCTATTCTTATCACTCGTAAAGCTTAACCCTGATCCGACCACCTATAATATGCCCAAATTCTACCGGTTCCATTTGCGATACTGTCTGAACACAACGGTTCGATTTCACCACTTCACTTTATATTCCATTGAATGACAATAGGGTGTACTATCAATATGAACTGATTGTATTCACTCAATATTTATCTGGCAGAGCAGTACGACATATCTTAAGAGCACTCGTTTTCGTCTAGGGTCCGCACAGAATCCCATGTGGACGGATTAGGGTTAAATTTAGACTATATCTATGTGTAAACTCTACATACAGCATAATCTTCAATTTCTTGCATAAACGATGATTGATTAAATCGAAGACCATCTAATCTTTTTATTAATTCTGCATTCAGTGCCTGCATGTCCGCCATTTCTTTCTGTTGTAGAAGTTTCTAAATACATCAAAAAAACGTGAAAAAATATCGTATATCGAGTTTATCATCAATATTGTATAAAATATTTACAGATTCTTCATTGTTTCGACAATCTTCTTCTAATACTTCAATTGTTCTATCAGATTCTTCTAAGCGATTTGATAATATATCACGTTCTTCACGAATATGTCGACAATGGCGTTCTAATTCACAATAATGATTAGATAAATCATCCATCTAAATAAAATTATGAGAAAAATTCTTTTTCTTTGTAACATTGTTGAAAGATTCTTTTTAAATTTTGTTTATACTTGTTGTTTTATTTTTGTTAAATCTTGCATATGTTCATTGACAGCTTGACATCGTGCATCCGATTGATTTCGTGCAATTTTTAATTGATCTTGAAGTCGATTTTCTGATGTTTTACTCTTAATAGAATAAATTATAAATTAGACTATCAAAAGAAAAATAGAGCAAAATTTATAATACTTTTTGTAAGTCATTTGATAATTTTTGATTTTGTTCATTAAGTTCATTTAGAATGCATGCATTTCTTTCATCACTTTGTCGTATATCACGTCGATTTATATTCAATTCTTGTCTTAATAGCGATACATCATCGTATAATTCTGCAATTTTATTTTCATATTCTGTACGCAATTGTTCAACGTGAATCTTTAATTCATATCGTTCTTGTTCAAGATGCTAAAATAAGAAAAAAGATAATAAATATACTTGTTATGTGTATGTGTATCTGTGTTGATCTACCTCAATTTTTTGGTCGTATTCTTTTGATAATTGCTCGTTTTGTCTTTCTAATTCTTCCTTTTGCTCTAATAATACTTTGCCACATTTTGCTGCTAATATTAATTGACGATCTTTAACCGCTAATTGTTGACGAAGGATAGAATCATTCTAAACATAATAAGTCATTCAATTAAATAAGTACAATATAAAAATAGTTCTAATTTGTTTGACAAAGTTTCTCATTCAGAGAAAAAGGAAAATCTGATGTTACTAATAAACAATCGGTTTTTTTTTTGGCATTCGAATGATTACCCTAGCGTAGAATAATTTTTTTTTTTTATCAATGCACACATGTACGACCTATCATGAAGTAAACAGTATTAGCGAATTTGTCAACGAGGCCCAAGGCTAATTTAAGTATGTTTTTTCTTTCTTTTATTATTGATTTAGTGGTCAAAACGTCGAAAATAAATATTGATAAGAACTCTGAAATGCTTTTTACATATTTGCAGAATATTAGACAAATCAATTAGAAAAAAATCGCTAATTCAAATTAAAAAAGAGATAATTTTACCATTTAGAGAATGTGCAAATAGACGTTAAACAAAAAACAAACATGTAATAATCTGAAAACATGAAAATGTCGAACAGTTCTAATTCAGAATATTTTTTATATTAACTCTTCATACTTTTTTGATTATTATATCTTTCTAAAAATAGATCAATAATTATTTAACATAGAAAACGTGCTTTTTTTAATTTCATTCAACTAATACACTATTAGGTTTTATTTGTCATGTATAGAATCCTTAGAGATTTTTGTCAGATAAAGCAACGCATATGTAATTAGTCAAAGTTAATAATTAAACAAAAGAAAGTTTTACTCGAACTTGACGATAATTTATGGATCATTATTTCATTGATCGATATTATTCGTACGTCGAAAATGTTAAAAAATAGTCAAAAAATTAAAAATATGTTTTACACCTATAATATATTTTATGAACCAAGGAAGAAAAATAGTATGTGGTTATGTAAAAATGATAAAACAGTTGGTTGTTTTCACATCATAAGAAAGTTATACGATGGAGAAAATCACATCATATTATTGCGACAGTCAATAATTTCAAAAAAAAGAGATAAATAACTCTTAGAAAAATTAGCGCAATTCGAAAAACTCTAGAAGACATACCTAGAAATTATCAAAACAACTGCAATTAAAATAACCAGTTTGATTATGATCTTTGATTTTGTTTGACGTACCCTTCTCCCCTCTCCAGAATAGAACGACCTTCTAGCGCGTTCCAGCAGATCAAACTTTAGGATGACCTTCTGTTAGGGATAATCCTCTAATTCGACTTTATAACAGAAAAAATTTTTTAAAAGATTTTTATAACTGATAAAAGTCTTAAAATAACGATTTTGTTCATTTCACACTGGTTTTTCAATCACTTAACATTTTATGTATCGTCAGTGGTAGACTGAGCTTTTTGATTGTTTTGAAGTTTTGAATCTTTGCTATCTCAATACCACTATATGAAAGCCTGTTATACAGAAAATCAAGCTGTTGAATATTCTTTCCCTTCGAATCTTTCTTCTTCTTCTCTGAGCTGCAGACATCCCGGTATATCAAGACCAATTATGAGGGCAAGTAAAGTTCGTATCTAGTTTCTATCGATTTGAACATAATGTAGTTGCGCACGATGAAGAAATCAATTACATTATCCTACGTTCGGTGTTGAGACTAAGAAACCGTGTAGACTGCAAACCATACGGATCATACTCTCCATTTCAAATACCACTTTCTGCTGCGAAAATTCTGAGAGCCAATAAAGTTTCAGAAACATGCATAATCTGAAGGTCTTTTAGAAGTCAAATGTTGAAAAACTTGTCTAAAAATTAGCGCGGTCAGTCATGGCCTTCTAATATGAATTTTACAGAAATGTGTCAGAAATGGTCTTCTAATGTGTGAAGGGTTTTACGAGTACATTGAGCGACATTCTATATTAAAAATGGAAATTTCAATTGAACTTACCTGTTCTTCATTGTTCGTTACATTTTCTAAATATGATCGATTATTATAGTTTTCTAATTCAGTTAATAAATTCTCTTCCATTTTTGAAGATGTAACATGTCCAATAATTTAATCATCTACTAAATATTACACACAACGATAATTTCGTAAAAAAAAACGTAATACTTGTATTAATCATAAGTATACAAAGTTAAATTTTTTAGAGGTTTAAGAATAATAACGTCTGTTTTGTCTCTCACACATGGATAATAATATACATATGGATAGAAGAGATAGAAAATCTAGAAATAAAAAAAGGACAGTAGATATATAGACCATTTTCTTTCGTATTGTTAAAAAAATTCTCTCTTTCTCCTTCTCTGAAAAATGAACGACATGAAGAAAAAAAAAACTCGCATGGATTTTGTCAACTTGATGGTTGACAGAAGAAAAAAAAATAATTTTAGCTTTTCTTTCGTTATATTTTTAACTACATAGAAAATGGTATACACATATACAATGTCATTTTTTCTTTTAAGCTTAAGAAAAAGGGAAAAACCTGAAATATGAATTTAATCATCACATTGTGTCATAAATATAAATATTTAACAAAAAAAAAAAGAAAATGGAACAAAAAAGCATCGACAGGCAGACACAGAGAACAAATTGAAATAAATATATAAATATATATATATATAAGTTTATATATATATTTGTCGTCCAATATTTAGATCAGAACAAAACAAAACAGATGATATGATCTTTCTTTTTCATATATGCAGGTGTTTGTATACACTCTAGTCTTCAAGAGACGATCTCTCTGTAATTGTTAAATATATTGGCGGAAGAAGGAGGAAAGAGAATTTAAAAAAATAGTTAACAACCTCAAGTGTAGAATATTTACTTGCAGGAAATTTTTACGACGTTTTTTTTTCTCTCAAGAAGTTCGTTGAATATTACAGGAGATGTGTTTATATTATTTTTTATCTTACTATAATTCAAAAAAATTTCTGCAAGATTGCTTAAGTGAAACGTAATGACTTCACATTTAGCTTCGTAATAGTCGATGATATAAGTAATTCTTTTTCACATAGAACGAACCATTTCCTTAGTTGAATGCGTCCAACCAGTGGGTAGTTCCTATTTTTTGAGACGATCATTGACTCTCTATTGGTCGATGTTAGAAATGTGCAAAGTAGTGGAATTTTATCACCAAGGACACTATAAAAATCAACGAGAATCAAGGATACTACAAAAATCTTCAAGAATCACCTTGTCCTATTACCTTGTGTCCTAATTATCTTGCTGAATAGAAGTTACATCTTTTTTTAGACGATGTATAAAAACGAAGTGAAAGTTATTTCTAGTTCAAAAGAAGAGAGTAACGAGAGTTTTTAATCAATATTTTTAATCTTTTCTTGTAGGACAACTATGCACCTTCCATAGTAGCTAAATGTATTAAAACGTTCTCAAGATTCATAAATCCTCTACAAGTAGATTAAATCAGGCAAAATCTCTTTTTTCTCGGACAATTGTTTTTTAATAGTTTTATGTCTTATTTTTTGAAGTATTCTGCCAATCACGTAACTAACAAACGGTATATTATGGAATTAATTGAACGGAGATCCGCTGAGACAATTGCTCTTGAAAATATTTTCTTGAACAGAGTCTCCATTTTGTTTGCCGGTTACTTAATGTAAGTCACAGCTAGCATCTTCTTCTGATTATTCAATACTGATTTAATATTTTATTATTCTTTTTCTTATTGTCAAACTGCTGCCGTACTTATTGAACATAATGTTGCATACTTGAGGTCAACAGATTGAAACGGATTTTTCAAGTTGAACGACATATTACTTCTCTCTTTCTTTTCCTATACTCAGGTTGTTTTCTTTCAATTAACTATTCGTCGATCGAAATAGATTAATTCCAATGCTTGTAACAGTAATCATGACAAACCTATACTCACAACGATGACCGACAGTTTTTTTATTCTGCGTTTCTTCGTTTGAAGAACAAAGGTACAAAAAAATATGTTACGATGAACTTCTGCTATATACATTGAAAGCATAGAATGAGTTCTCTTATGACAGATATGTAAACGATTGCAATAGTACAAACTCACATATGAGAAAGCTATCAAACATCTAGTTGTGAAATATGAGTATCATGAGATGAACAACCTTACGGTTAAAAGATTAGAACAAGGAAAATATTTTTCATCCATTGAATAGAACAGCAGGCATATTGCATAATATTTAACCTTTAACGATGCCACGAGTCTACCAAAATCTAACAAACTTAGCACAATGTCTTTCAATCTTTTAACCCGTTCTTATGGAAATACACTGTTTACACCAAAAAAAGGTTTATTCCTAGAACAAGAACTCACACGTTGATTCATTTTCTTATCAAAAAAGCTGTTAATATGGTTAAAATGCTCCAGTTATAACGAGCAGGGATTATAACTCTCATTAGATCTATGCGACACTCTGTAGTGGACGAGGAGACTAAGCCTCTATACTCTCGTTAGCTGTGTTACTATGTCGATGACGCACTACGAAGTTTAGTTGAATATTTACCTTTTTTAAAAATAAAAGCAATGTGACTTTCATTTCTAAAATTATATGTGTAACACAGTTTTTCTTGAAACCTTGTTCGATATCATAGCCGTCGACTTATACTAAGAAAACAGCTTAAACTTCTTGGATTTTTGTAGTTGAGAATCTTGAGATCTCTCAATAAAGACTATATTGCTACGATAAATTAAAACGAGAAAATATGTTAGAGGGCATGAAAACTGGTTGAAAATGAACGTTAGAGAAAAAGAAAAGAGTATATGCAGAACGAAAAAATAAGAATTCTACAAAATCCTATACAAGATCTTGACCGTAGGAAAGATCTTGACCGTCAGAAATGCATAAGATTCCTATTATAGGAATCTTATAGGGTTTTCGCTATCGTCCTATATCAAGAATACTATAGAATTCCTGCGGTGTGATTTCATAGGTCCCTACCAGGATTGCCAAATCTCCTGATTTGACCAGGGGACTCCTGATTTTTAGACTTTTCTCTTGATGAAAATTCTCCTGATTTCGGGAGCTGATTTTTAAGATTTTCTCCTGATTTTCAATTGTTTTCATGCATCGATTTTAGCGACATTTTGGACCAATAAAAAAACGGAAAAGAAAAGGTAACCGTCGCTGTGCTTAATGGACGCAGTCTGTATCCGTACTGCAGTCTGTAACACCCTAGTGAAAGTATTCATACTATGAGTACGACTTCACTCATAATTCGTCCATGAGTACTCATATGAGCTCTACTAACAACTTTTGAGTATTTTTACTCAGTGAGTACTCAGTTACTATGTGAGTACTCAGAAAATATTCATTCACCATTTTGTTTTGCAAAAATGAACTGTATAAAGAAGCAGTATTTAGTAAAGAAACAGAATATTTATATAATATTTTTCTCGCTGGTCTCTCTGTATATAGTCAGAGATGGACTCGTCTGTGAATAGACTTGTAGTCCAACTCTGGCTGCCTGAGATCACTCCTCTATATGAAAATACCAGATGAGCAATACTCTCTCATGATTATCGTGCCAAAAGTTATATGTGTACTCAACAATACTCTAGCATGAGAACTCAAAAGCGTCCCCACAATACTCATTACTCGCTCTTGAGTACCCATATGAGTACACAATGATTACTCAAAATGTATGAGTACGTATGAGTGACTACTCGTCCGGTTTTTCCAGTAGAGTACTTTTTGAGTACTCACGCATGAGTACATTCACTAGGGGAATAATAATACTGTTTCATCAAAAAAATATTTTTTTGAAACAGTTATTGGCATTTTTTGTTTTGCTTGCCCAAAAAAAAACTGCCTGATACTCTCCGGCTTTTCTCCTGATTTCGAAAAATTGGATTTTGGCGCCTTGGTCTCTATATGAGTTTCTTCTTGCGCTTCCTCTGACCCTAGCTTCCAATGAACGCTGTTTCAGCAAAATGAAGCTTGTCAAGAATTCTCCTCGGAGTTCTTTGAAAGGCGACAAATTTGACGGTCTTGTCCTATGCGCTGTAGAAAAAGACTTATTGGAAAGTCTTCCATTGAATGAAATGGCATCTTTATCGGCCAAACCATAAAATCGTCGAATAACTATCTAACAGAATAGAAAAACTGATTTTTTCTTTGTCTTTTGCTGTGTTGTTGGTGTGATTCACATTCTTGATGATTGGAGAGAAGAAGCAACGACATCAAATGAGAACCATTTCTGCTTGGACATTTGAAGAGTTATGTATACGTGTTTCGCGCTGCTGCTCCGGCACAAGCGTCGATCATCATGATCGAACAGTTTGACTGTTTCAGTCTGAAGAGAATCATGGTGTTGTTAAAGTGTTTCCTGTGCCGCGAGAACATCGTCGTTTTCTTTATTCTGTCGCGTTTTCATTGTAAATTCGTATACTTGTTCTAAGTTCCACTTTCACGTTATCTGAATCACGACGACCAATTTTTTGATGTCTAGAATAAACAAAAACAGAAGAAGGACGGTTGTTCGAGTGAACATAGGTGCAGAACTGATTGTGTGAAACTCAAAAGCGGCACTTTTGCGTAAATAATAATTTGGTGGTCAGCCATTTTTATGGACATTTGGATTGTTGAGATTTTTCGTACTCTTATTGAATTTTTTCGAAAACCGGTTATTTTTTGCGGAAACAGATCAGACGAGACCAAAAATCGGAAAATGCAAGGGAATGGGACCCGAAAAAGCTAGACCTTATTCATATCTAGCGTCGCCAAGTGCATCAGCAGTACGGAACACCTATGTTACCGTCCACTAGTACCGAAAACAACAGCCACGATCGTCTTCTCTGTCGTTTAAAGGAATGGGTGCTACAAGAATTCTTGTAGCACCTAGGAAGCACTAAAGGAACCTGATACTAGAGGAAAAATCGACCTCCATCATCATCGCTACCCCAGACGCCTGTCATCGGTTCTACTGAGTCCACTTCCGCCAAATCCATTGTCATTCACCTCTACACTCGTTTGTTCTACTTCCGTTACCATCTTACCGTATGGTCGTGTCACCTATTCCACCACAATTCTGTTTATTCCATATTGATAAATTCCATGTACCTCGTTTGGCAAGTACAAGCAACTTCTCGATAAGCGATTGCGATGCCCAGAAAAAATCAATGACACTTTCGTAATTGAGCTGCTTCATAAGTTGTTTTGGAATTCACTATTATTTTTGCAGTTGCTCATCGATCACTCGGAGAAACCTTTTCATTAATTTCAAGTGCTTTGTCGTAGAAGGAAAGTGCTTTCGTGTACTCGCCTATCATCCTATACACTGAACCGATGTTGCTGTAGAAATGAGCTAAATCCGCATGATTCGGCGGGAGAGCTTGCTCATTAATGTGAAGTGCTTTTTCGTGAGATGAAAGTGCTTTCGTGTATTCGCTCTTCTTCGCATACACAGAACCGATCTTGTCGTGGGAAGAGACCAAATCCTGATGGTTCGGAATTAGAACTTTTTGTTTGATTTTAACTGCTTTTTCGTAGAATGAAAGTGCTTTCGAGTAGTCGCCATCATACACGAAACCGATGTTGTCGGTGCAAGTAGCCAAGCAGAGATAATTTGGAGGGAGAGTTTTCTCTCCAATTTCAAGTACTTTTTCGAAGAACCGAAGAGCTTCAGACTGGTCGCCCATCTTGCTGTACTGCCAACCCATCCGGTTATAGAAACCAGCCAGATCACAATGGTTCGGAGTTCAATGGTTCAAGTGTTTTTTCGTGAGACAAAACTGCTTTTGTGTACTCGCTCATGTTGCAATGCAACACGCCCATGTTGCTGTAGGAAGTCGCCAAGTCGGGATGGTTCGGAGGGAGAGTTCTTTGGCTGATCTGAAGACATTTCTTGTAGAACGAAAGCACTTCCGAGTACTCGCCTATGTAGACATGCACCCCAGCGATGTTGTTGAAGGAAGTAGCCAAATCCGGATGATTCTGAGGGAGAGTTTGTCGGCGTATTCCAAGTGCTTTTTCGTGAAATGAAAATTCTTTTGAGTACTCGCCCATTCTGCTATATACCGAAGCGATGTTATTATACTGAGTAGCGAAATCCATATGGTTTGGGTTGGGAGATTTTTGGTGGATTTCAATTGCTTTTTCGTAGAACACAATGGCTTCCTTGTACTTGCCTTGCTGCTCTTTTGCACATCCACGATTATGATAGACGGTAAGTCTCATACTGTCATCGGATTCTTGATCGAGCAACATCTGGTATACTTGTGTGGCTTTATCAAATTCACCCAACTTAATCAGCAATCTACCGAGTCGATGCCACCCTGTTGACTGAAGTATTGTTGATCCGAGAGTCTCCTCTCGCATTCTTGTGGTAAGAGCGCTGAGCTGTGGATCGTTGTCACTCGTGAGAGTGAGCTTCATCTGCCACAGTCGGTTGTTTCTGTTGACTGATTTGATCGCACCGATGCGAAAGACTGTGTTCATCGAGAAGAGGATTTCCTGTTCTGACGGGAAGTGGCTGATGTTGTGAATGTCAGCGCAGGGAGTCGATGTTAATCAATCGGTCAATGGTTATTTCGAAGAGAATTCCTATCAAGTCAAGGTGACGTCAGTCCAGACAGATGAGGCGTTTTGGTCTTTGCTGGTGGATAAGAAGTTGTTAAACGTCATGAGCCCACCTTTCGTTAGAATCAGTTTCTCGAAATCCCCATTCAATAACCCCTGATCTCGGTAGACAGTGAACGGTGCTTGATCCTCATTTGATTGTTTCGAGTGTAGTTGTTCTATGTGCCGATGGAGATCACGAATGAAGAAGCCCATTTTGAAAATGGTGTCCACTTCAAACGTGTGCGGTGTTCTGTATAGCATCGAATAGAGGAAATACTCGTACGTGAACCACCAGACCGGTGCTTTATGACGATATTCTTGTTCGAACTTGTTAATCTTTTCCAGCTCCGTTGGGTTATCATGGTACTGGTCACGGCAGTATGCGACGAATTCTTGAATCCTGTTGGTATCGTTGTCGTCGAATTGCAGGAGAACCTCTTTCAGAAGTTGTGTGCACATGAAGGATGGGTCGAGCTCATTGAGATTCTGTTTCGATGCCGCCGTACTCATCGGAGCAAAACTGATCGAGATGGAATTTTGATCACATTGGCGTATAGTTTGTTGCAGTGACTCACAGATGGAGCCAATTTCGGTGAAAATACCTTTGACTTTCGACCACTCTTTAGACCATTGTCCCTGGCTTGCCTTCTTGTCGCTGAAAATATAGATGGCGTCGAACTGGGATATATCGTGAATGAGTTGGACAACGTTTTGTCCGAGAGCGCCAGAAACAATCATGAAGACCTTCACGTCTTTGACTTTAGTGAGAAAATCAATGCATCAATCAGCATCGGTAAAAGTGTCGATGTAACTGATAACGCGCCGTAGACGACTGAGTAAATTGCGACAAACCTCATTGGATTCGTCGATGTGAGCATCCAGCCAGAGAAGAACAAAGTTTTGTAGGATTCAACGACGGGGGCTGCTGTTCGTAGCTGTGAATCGATCCACTTATCTCATCATCATATCAAACGACCGATCGTTCCTTCTTTCGCTTTCGAAACAGCGTTTTAATCCTCTCAGTCATATCGATCGAGTGATGTGAGAAGAATAGGCTAATTTACATTTGTGTTGCAATGCATGGATTGGATGTTGGAATGCATATTATGATTTCACTAACCCTGTTGAACCTGAATCCGTTTGATAAGCATAGAAGATAACGATGGCCACAGAATGAAAGTACATATCTCAATTTCAGGTTTCAATCTCAAAGTCATATCTCAAGAAGTATACCGTACATTCCACAATGAACAGACTGAGCTGACACTTGAAAATATTAAAGTAAAACAACAAGAATATTCCGATGAATATCGTAAGGCTGATTACAACTTAGTCATGTTCAAATAACATTTCATATGAACCCAAAACAACAGGAAACAGAGACGAAGTTTTCGAAGCCATCGGTATATTAATCTCGGAGTTAGCTGAACCGTGAGCAACTAGAAATCATCTGGTTTTAAATTTACTAAATTTTCACAAGAAGTTCACCTTTTTTCCTCAAAACTTAGTACACTTCCACAAAAACTTCGTGTATTTTCACCAGAACTCCGTCATTTCTAGTTACAACTGCGTATACTTTCACCAGAACTTTGTGTTTTTTCCTCAAAACTATTTGAAATAAATGTATTATCGAAATAAAAAGTACTCTTACCGTGACTCATAATTTTTCTAAATTCTCGTATATCTCCGATTGTGCTCATTGTTCTCATCCAAGAAGAGACATAAATTCATGAAATTTTCAAGACTTTACGTCTTTTCTTGGATGAGAAAAAAAAAGATTTTCTCTCTTGCAGACCAAGAGAAAGACAGATCTTTCGGATTTATAACCCTTTGGTTGGATGAGAAATTCACAGAAATTCACTTTAGAGCTTTTAGCCATAAATCCAAAAGGTCGGCTGGATTCTTCCAGTCAATTCTGTGAAAACTCATATAGAGGGTGCTGTTTTGCTTTTTTCTCAGAATTGACTAGAAAAATCCAGCCGACCTTTTGGATTTATGGCTAAAAGCTCTAAAGTGAATTTCTGTGAACTTTTCATCCAATCAATTTCAGTGGCCAAAAATCACTTTTGGACGCAGTCCATGCCGTTTGTCCACGCACTGCATCCATCGGGGAGGAGTTACTGAACTTTAGAAAGAACGGTTTGTCAAGGCAGAAAAGTCAGAACGATGGTAGAGTAAGATCGTGAATGAAAAGTTTCTGATCTTATCAAAGCCGTAAATAAGGAAAAGTTTCGTCCAAATATTTTGTCTTTTAATTTTGATTTTGCTTCAAATATATTAGTACTTCTTGTTTAACAAAATCTTATTTTATTTCGAAAATTACTTTTTGCTTGAACTCTAGTGGACAATAGGTAATCAACTGCGCTAAATCCGAATCTGACATCGGTTTGTGCTGCTAGGTCTCCAGAGACCAGGTTTCCAGAAACTCTTAAAAATAACCAAAACCTTTCTCAATGAGGCATGATTGTAGGGCGTATATTTCTGATTAAAATGAGATATCTTCCAGCTCTACATGACCTTTCTGTGCAAAGTTATAGAATTTACAAGAAAAACCCTAGATGTTCATTGTCAGCTCAAAGTTACAGAAATACGAAGAAATTACTGTATTTAATTTTTAATTAATTAATTAATTTTCTTGTAAGGCGCCCATAATTCAAAGGAGGATCATAATTATATATTGTATATTTCTGATTAAAATGAGGCATCGTCCAGCTCTACACAACCTTTTTTTTGCAAAGTTATAGAGTATAAGGCGCCCGTAATTCAAGGAGGATCATAATTTTGTTTCCCAACAAGTTGTACATCACTAGACGTGGAAGAATCTGAAATAGAAAACTAAGAGACCGTGCAGTGGATAACGCTTTTCGCTACTAAAAAACACGAAATTTTCATTTTTTTTACGGTAATGGTTTTCTAGAGACCCTCGGAAAATCAAAGAAGCAGGAAGGGAGTTCTCAGATTTCGGAGAAAATCAAAAAATTTTCAAAATGAAAGTAAATATCCGATTTGTCTAAAAATACGCAAGTTTTGACGTACAAAACGCTCTGAGACATAACTAGGGGTGTAACCGTAGCGGTTGAAGTTTTGAACTGTAAACGGTATTTATCAGTTGAAATCCGCTGGTCTAAGATTTTTTTTTTCCGGAAAAGAGTGATTCGGGTGAAGATCTCTTGTCTATCAAAAATGAGTAAGGGTTAATTCTTTCGGTACTGTCCCACAGTTTACATGAAGGTTCCCCACAAAAGTCGGGACATATCTCATTTGAATAAGCATTTAATTCTGAGTAAGGATACGTCATTGAAAAAGGTTTTTTTGAGGGATGGGGATCCGGAGATGGTCCGACATTTGCCAGTTTTTAAGATTTTAAGGGTCTGTTCGCGCTCAATCTTCTCAAAAATGACTAAAGCAATTAACCGGAACAGTTTAGGATATAGACTAGAGACAACAAGGAATATAAATAAAATATAGATGATATATAAATAAAATAGCTCACTTAAAAAAAATTCAAAATACTGCATTACTCTACTGCACTTGTTCTAAGATGGTGAAAATCATGAAAATCCGTCATATTGAAATGCGTTTTTCACCATTAAATTAAACTCTAAACTCAAAAGCAATATGTGTATCAGAGTCCTCGTCGTTGGCTCTATCCAGAAATGTGGTTCTTAATTGTTCACATCACTCTTGTAAGTCTGCTGAGAGCCATCTTTCACGAGCATTACGACACTTATTTGATTTTTGATGATCCCCCAAGCTATTTGTTAACTACAGTGGCGGCAAAAATTATTTGTACGATCAGTGTTTGCTCATAATTCTGTAACCAAGATGTTTTTTAAAAGTGTGAAACCACCTGAAGAACAAAAAAGTTCTACCGTATAGTTTCTGTGCTGTGGAGCCTGAAAGTTGACTGTTTTTAAAAAAGGATCTTCAAAGATGGATTTCATACTCAAAGTGGACGATAGATATCAACCTTATTCTTTTTTTTATTGGATAATCAGCTCTTTAGCTTCATTTTTACAACATACTATCGTCATTCCGTAGAGAAAACTGAAAAATGACGTTTTAACAGCTATTCCAGAATCGGTGTTAATAACATGATTTTTCCTTTGTACGCACAGTGGGCATTTTTTGCTAGAGCAGGCGGACTTTAGCTTTATGAGTGAACCAAAATTTCATGAATCATTTTTTTATAGGTTTTTCATGATCTTCTTTCTAATGGCATGAGAGTTGGGTTTTGAAAAAGTTTTCTAAGGAGTTTTCCAGAGATCCGATCTTTCGAAAACCCTTCAGAAAACTTT
>CAJNOQ010001188.1:0-34804 GCA_905250885.1 Didymodactylos carnosus
TTAACGTCGTTAGAAAACGCGTTTAACAAAAACGCCAGAAAACGGTTAATTTAACGGTCGTTAGCAAACGCGTTGTCAAAGAACGCGTTATTCTAAACTTCTGAATGACAAAAAACGCGTTTAAACGGCTCTTTTAACGATCGTTCGCTAACGCGTTCGGAAAAAACGCGTTTTTCGTGTCGTTTCTAACGATTTTTTTTCGCCTGGGCAGTTTCGTTATTTTCCGTACTGTTTGTTACCGTGACTATGGGCTGTTCTCAATACCGCATATTCTACACGACAGTGGATGCAGAGGAAAGCCTGGACTGTAGTAATCTGACCACCAAACATGCAAAGAAATAAAGAATAGGTACAAGCTGCTTTACTTTGGATTTGTATTTCACTTTCGTGTCACACACTTTGTCCAGAATTGGTAAGTGAAGGAAACTTTGGGCCGAACATGCAAAAAGAATTTTCTATTAAGCCAATGCTCAGATCGCATTGGGCCATGACCCAGTGTTATTGAAAACATTCAGGTCGAATCAAGATATATATATTCTCTGTTCCAATAATGAAGTAGTGAACCATCATTTTATTTCATGTTAATTTCTGGCATTCTGATTTATTTTAAAGTCATTTTCAAGGATAATGATCCTTATCCTTAAAATAAATCAAAACGCCAAATATTAACATAAAACAAAATGATTCAAACTGCTACTTTCGCCAAGTTTTGTATGAGTAAAAAACAGTAAAGTATGCGTCAGCTTTTTCATACTGAATGCATATCTGATCTCAAATTAATGTCTTGTAACATACGGAATCACAAGGCAGTAAAAAATAATGGTTTGTTATCAGTATTTGAAGAGGCAGCCCATTATTAGGTGAAAAATAGTAGAAAAATTCTTTAACTATTTACGAATTATCTTCTGTTTGTGTGTTCAATGATTATCTGAAAAGTGTATGGAAGAAACAGGCTGTTTTATCTTTGAATTTGGATTTTTTCGTATTATCGATGAAACATTAAACTCTTGATAGACTGTATAACTTATGACTCATCAGTTATCAAAAATCGGATAATGAACAGTATGCATCACTGATTCATGTTGAAAGGAATTAAGGAAAGATCAATGTTTTGCCGTGGTTGGTCTGGAAAGTAGTAAAACTTTTTTTGTTTTTTATCTTTAGTATGTTAAATACATGAGAAAATATTGAAAGGGTGATGATATCACAACATGAAAAGTAGTTTGAAGAACCCCTTTTCAAACGTAACATCTTCCTTCCTCATAGCTTGCAGCAACTTGAGTGAACTAGAGTCAAAAAATAGAATGTCCCTAACATTGTTCCCTCTACGGAGAGAAAAAACAATTACTGCTTGTATAATAAGAATTGTATGAGATTTATTTATGTTTTTCAGCCTACATCTAGGTTAGAATCAAGTTTACCTAATGAACTATATCAATTTATTTTCCTTTACTTAAAGTCGAGTGATATTATTTACTCATTTTTCAATTTAAATAATCGATTTGATTGTCTTATTTATCCGTTTACATGTGGCACCTGCACAGAATGTGAGTACGAGGAACACTATCAACATATGTATACCCATTTGAAATCGTCCTCAACCAAATTCAAGACACATGGATTGTCTGTACTACAGTCTTAAGTGAAGAAAGCACTCCGAATGTAACTGCTGTTTTTGCTAAATTCCATTTACTTATTGCCTATGAGTGGGAGCAAATAGGTCAAGTAGACAATAGGAGGATCTCGAGGAGATCTTCAGAAGATTTTTGAAAATGTTTGGTTTTCTGCCGATTTTTAGCTGCAGTTTGAATCAGTATGAAGGATAAGCATGATGTCCGATCTCCAGAGAGTTTTCTCTCAATTTTTACATGCGATTTGAAGCAAAATGTAGGAGGAACATAATATTTGGCACCTGAAAATTACACTTTCATGTTGCTGTTATTTTTTTTATTTATAGTTTCAATTTATTTAAATTTGAAAATGGGAAGAGACATACTCGATTATATTCTATTTAACTGTGAATATTTTCTCTCTTTCATTCTTCTTATTTCCGGTGAATCTCGAAAAGTTCAAAGTTTTATTGGGAAATGTTTGGCTAAATAGACATCTGGCATTCGAACTTACATATACATACATCTCAGATCTATCTATATTGGCAGCTGCTTCACATTTCTCACAGTGTCCTTCTTCAGGCAACAAAAAGGAAGGAGTTCATATCAGTCAAAAATCTATTGGTTAACGCAGGACAGTTCAAGTTGTTGTTTTTAGTTACTTCGTTGATATTAACTTTCATACGATTAGTCAAGAGTTAAAATGAGATAAAAGTCTGCTGTCATCTCTGAGACAGAGTTAACGTCCTTACTTCATTCCATAGTACATTTCTTCTTCCTACAAACAAAAAAATTCATTAGCAAATTTTTTTGTTTGTCTTTTTTTGACTGATATGAACTTCTTCCTTGTATGAAAAATATCATCAAATAACTAAGAATTATAT
This sequence comes from Didymodactylos carnosus, assembly GCA_905250885.1. Lineage (NCBI taxonomy): Eukaryota > Metazoa > Rotifera > Eurotatoria > Philodinida > Philodinidae > Didymodactylos > Didymodactylos carnosus. Next base: position 2,495 of record CAJNOQ010001188.1, read on the forward strand.
TACTGTGAAATACTGTACAGGCTTCGTATTTGACCTGTATTTTGACGTTTTTCTGCAGCCTTACTGTTTGTTGTGAACATTTGATTGAGTACGGCTACGAAGTTGTAGGGTACGAATCTGGCGCGCAATCAAATTTTTTAAAATTTACTCGAGAATTGGAAGGTTCTAGAGGAAAATCACAAAATTTTATTAAAAAGATACAAGACTCCAGCTAGAATGTATAAAAGTTTAACTAATATCTGAAAGTTTTTTGCAAAGAACTAAAAGTTCTTAGGCCAAAAGCAAAAGATTTTTTGCTGGAAATCAAAACGGAGAAATTCGGCTACAGGTCCAAAGATTATGGGTGTAAAAATTTTCGGATCCATATCAATCAGAAAACGGTAGGCGTGCATACCTGTAATGGGTCGAAACATAGTTTTACAGTCCCGATCTAGTCGGAATGAGGTAAAGAGATTGTGGGAGAAACAGATCCTAACAGTTTCTTTGCAAAATGGTGTTTGCAGAAACGATAAAAATGAGATATAAATTTTGAAATGAAATAATATCGAGGTATCACAGTCGATTTGGGCAATATTTTGATCTCTTCTACGAAAAAATCTCGAAACCGACCGAATTTGTTGCGAAAATAAGCGAAATAGTAACAGTATCTAATTTTAAATTCAGATTTTTTAATTTAAATTAAAACCATTCGCTTTTATCGTTTTGAATTGAAAACAAAAATTCTCGAAACGTTGACTTTTGCAAAAATTTTGGGTTTCAACCGCCAGACTCTTCTCTACACATCTACAAAAACAACAGATCTGCCTCACCTTTCGTTTCTAAACTATACGGAACTGCTTCAGACATCCATATACGGAACTGCTTCAGAAATCGCTTATTGGGTCGAAGAGCCTACCATTCCCAGTATGTACTAAGCCAAGGTAAAATACCATCTTCTTTTGGAAGCAGCTGCGGTAACGGTTTAAATGATTCTGATTTCAGCTGATAACAGTCAGGGTCATGACAATACTGGTAATACACGCCACAACTTAATTGCACGATGAAACCAGATGAAAAAAATCGTGTAAAAATGGATTTAAGCTTTCAGTACGTCGACAATTTAGAGGGGAAAGAAGCATATATCCGTGCGGAAAGGCTATTGTTGATGATTCATTATTTCTAGTATCAATAGAATTATTTATGACTTTTGTTATTTTTAATTGCGGTTCTTTTTGATTTTTGGTGTAGTATTTACCTTTCTCTTTTAATATTAATAGTAATATTTTTTTTTGCATAGTAGCATGGAGCTATTTTCTGATGTTTAGCCTTAATTTTGGCTTTGCTTTTTAAAATAGAGACCTAAGATCCATTGAAAAACTAGTTATATAAATGCTAGACGGTTTTTAATTCATTAGTTCATAGAAGACTTCTGTCTGAAAGTTACTTTACCTGTCTTCCAATAATTTTTGTTGAATCAAATGATTCAAATTCATCTGTATTTGGTATGAGAACGTCAAACTTTTTTATTATATCTGATAATATTGCTTCATCTAATAATGGATTATTTTGAATGATATCAGTTATATCAATATCAATAGTTGTAGCCATGAGACGAATAATAGTCAGATACTTTTGTGCATTTTGAATGATCGTTTATTGCGTAACGTCTCAACTGAGATACAAATTAAGGAATTAATGTGAAAAAGATTCACGGTATGATAATATTAATCGGTTCGCAATGGTGAAGATGAATATTGGTGTAGTCCATCCACAAATCATTTGATATTTTTCATTATCGTGATAGTAAAAAAACGAAACGTCAAGTAAGTGTTAAACTTAAGTTAGAATTAATTCATTATCTTCCAGTATTATTTAAACGTTCTAACAATAATATTAAGACTAACGACATAAATTATTGTTAAACAAATTAAATCAACACGTACTGATGGAGAAAAGTCTAGAACATTTTATATGAAATATAAAAGGAATCGTAGTGTAACTTTATACAAAAACTAAAGACACCTACAAATATCAGACTATTCTCTGTCTGTAAATACACGAAAACTATTGACTTAGCTGTGCCATAAACGTGACACAGAATGTGCTGTAACTTAATTAATTTCATATCTAGACATTTAGATTTTACCGATACAGGACCTCGCCGGATAGCCCACAAATTTGCCTCAGCATCCTTGAGACCAAACTATTATATTATGGTTAGATAGAGGATTGTTAGGCACATCCGACTTTGTTGTCCGTTCTCTAAAATTGCTTGTCCTTGGGTGAAAAATCAAGTTTTTCTCATATAGTCTCCAGTGTGCAGTGATTTCGACTAAAAATGCTATAACTCAACAACGAAAGTAGATATCGGAAAGCGGTTTTCACCAACAAACTTCGCATAAATTCTGCACAAAATCATCGTTTTATATCCATAATAACTCTTGTTCATTGAAAACACAAAACATCGCCTCAAAATGAGAAAATTCACAAATTTCGAAAAACTTGAAATTTCAATAACTCGAATATTTGAAATATAACATCTGCTAAAGTTATCCCAAAACATCCTCATATATGTTAGTTATTAGGGTAAACATTTGGCCGAAAAATATTTTCTCTGACCAAAAATATTATAGCGGGAAGTGCGATCAGAGGTGAAAACTCGGCATCGACGGATAAACTGAATTCATATAAACCTACCATCATTTACATCGACCTTTGACGTCAGTGACGAGACCTGCCTCATATTACAGAACTCAGTAAAATCACTCCACATGGGAGACTATATGAGAAAAACTTGATTTTTCACCCAAGGACAAGCAATTTTAGAGAAAGGACAACAAATTCGGATGTGCCTAACAATCTTCTATCCTACCATAATATAATCGTTTGGTTTCAACGGGGCGGAGGCAGATTTGCGATCTTATCCGGCGGGATCCTTTGCTTGTTTTGGTCCTCATTGCGATAGCAAATGTTTTCCCAATTGAAAAGACTAAACGTGCATTTTAAATTTGAATCCATGCACTCCCTCAAGACCTTGATCCTATTAATAAACATCATCGACTGCCTAAAAGGGAAACGGTTGTTTTATTTCTTAATTCTTACCCAAATGTTGATTAAATATCATCGTAAATTGGACGTACGAAGTTCGTAAATCTTACCGTTTATTTAACTGATGTATGCTATACTTGCGTCAGATAAAATATCTGATGACACAAATCATATTTATTTAGAGTGCATGAATATGAGTGTCAAAAGAAAATTCAATGTGAACGCTCGCTTTAACATCACTCGAAGAAAACAGAAAGGTAAAACGAAACATGAATTGTGTGAATGTCAAGCCATACTCGTAATTAAACAATGCCAGCTAAAATAGAAAAGCATCACTTGAAAGAAAAATAGCGGTTCAGAAGAGGAATCAGAAAATAAGTTTGATTTTAAATATTTCAACTGGTAAAAATGTGACTTTAAGCATAATTCTTTCCAGAGCCTAAGATTTTCAAAATCTACATAGCAAAATGTTCAGAAAAGTCCTTTCATTTCTTTCGTATACTATAGTTGTACAAAGTCCTCACGCAACCCACAACAGATCTTCACTAGGCATGCGACGGCAACGGTAAAGCCCGTAACGGTTCTACCAGTCAAATTTTCTATGGTTTGAATAAAATGTTTTCTAAAGCATCTAGTGATACAAAGAATACTTTTCTACGAGAAAGCATAGGCAGTGGCATTTAAACGATATTTCATTATGATAGATGTCCAGTAAAACCCTAAAATTCTAATAGAAAGAAGACAAAATATGCTCGAAGTTTGGTCTGACGTTTAATTCATTAATTATTCAATTAAGTGTGAAGTTAGTCAGACAATTCATTCTTTTTGCTAATAAAAACATATTTTCCTCTCAAAAACAGTAAAGTAACTTATGACTAATCACTCTCTTCTTTGATTTGTAACATCATAGTACTTCTTCTTTATGTACGCGAGACATGTGTAAATAAAAAACTCGTTATTGTTTTGTCCCTTTCTCTTTTATTAACAGTTCACTAAGAAGAACAGCAAAAAAATATTGATGCACTGCAACTCTATTCGTCACACATTTACATGATCAGAAAACATAGGTTACGTATTTACACAGTGCAAATTGCACTGTAAGAACAAGAATAAGTTTTAGAAATATTTTTTTAGGGGCATTTAGACTAAATACTACAAAGTACCATCTATTCTTCGAATTAAGGCTATCATATTGTTCGTATATATGATAGAAAGTGATTTCTTTTTTTTCTCTGCAAACCAGATCAGAACCTTCTAGTTCCTTGGTGAAAATTTATCGTTTGGCCTAAAAGCACTTCACTGCTGTTTTATGATTTCATGTGTCAAAACTACATGAAAAAAAAACAGTTTCTCTGATTAGAAGCCAGATGTATAATTAGAAAAGTATCGCTAATGTGTTCAGCGGTTTTGTTTGAATCATTCTTTTTATGACTAACACCTCGTACGGTTTCATTTGGCAAAACCACAATAATATAATAAAGTCCGAATACTGAGGAGATTTTAAGATATAGTTAAACCTAATAGAAAACAATTCGGATCCGATCAAGTCTTGTATTCGCGGATCTGCTAGACAAATTATCGTTTTTAACTGAACTCTCTACTTTAAAGTCAGAGCAAAGACGGGTTTTTTAGATCTCGAGACTTTTGATTCGAGTCTTTCGCTGTTGTGAAATGAGTAACACAATATACCGTCACATTTAGTTAAACTTCAAAATTTGCTTGATTTTGGATTGATCGATCGAATCTACATTATAAGATTCGAGTCATCTCAAGTTCACTGGGTATCCGATTCTAAAAAATGAGGCTTTTGATAAATAAAATGAGGATTCTCTCGGTGGATGTGATCCAGAAAAATTTTTCGGTGCTGGCAGATTTGAACAAAAGAGCAAGTTTAACAACTTTGCTTAGGAGTTTCTAGACGACACGATTTTTGCTTCTTTTACTTTATTACTATGTTGCGCAAGAAGAAGAGTATAATAGTATGAAATCAAAAATTTCGGTGCTGGCGGCTGCCAGCACCCTAAATCCGCTACTGAATCCCCTGAACACAACACGGTTTGGACTTTTAATTTGCTTCCGCTACTTGACAATCATGATATCATTCATCCTTTAGAACAAACAGCATATACTCGCTTTTTTTCTTTCTTTCTTTTTCTATCGAAACACATTATTTTTTTCTTTTGTATTTTACGTATATAATATATAGCCTGAATTTAATAATGAATTTACTCAAAAGAACGTGATGGTGGATTGGAAAGTAGCTTCTGTTCAATATCTTGATGCATATTTTTTGGTTCCGTCAAGATTTTATGTAAGGTCTTGTGAGTACATGAAACATACTTCCCAAGCAGGAAAAAAATCGTGAAGCGGGTGCTTGCAGCTACCTAACCCGATTTTTAACCCATAAAAGCTAGCTTAAGTGAATTGAAGTTAGCTGGTGTGTTTGAATTGGACGCTAATCGCTCGATTAAGTGCCTACTGGATCGACTGCTTGAAGCTAGCAAGTGGGTACTTGCTCGGCATACCTAGCTATTGGACCCTACGATTAAGCGGACGCTTGAACTATTTGATAAGCTAGATCTCCTTGCTTACTTTTTTCTGCCTGGGTTGTACACTTTGTGCAAAAACTTTTTTACCAGCTTTGTTAATCTCCGTAACTAAATGACTACGATCATAAAGAAAAATCGATAAACGGGGCCACATTCTAGAAAGATTTTCTTTCATAGCTCAGCTTCTCTAATTAACTCTTCCTCCACATTTCAACAATTATCACATGTTATCGAAAAACCTCGTTTTTTCTTTTATTTAATAAAAGTTAGCCACAACTGATTCATATACATTGTCTAATGCTTCTGTAAAACTTTCTCATAAACGCATAGTCCAATCACACCTTTTGAAAATTAATAAAATCTAGAGGTTAGACTGTTATCATTATTATTATTTTCATTCGCCGCTGTAGTAAATACAACAAATATATCTCCTTTTCTTTCACTGATGGGTTTAAAACTACCTGACTTATAACTAGTTGGAGTGGAAATTAGTTATAATTAAATTGACTTTTCGTCAAAAATCTACAATAGTTATAGCTATCAACTCAAGTTGATTGATATAACTGCAATTGAGAGAGTTATAATTATTTCAGCTTTAGTTATAACTGTGCCATAACACAAACTGAAATGAGCTTTCATAATTTTATTTTGGATTGACAGTCATTACTAAAACTGATGCAGTTATAACTGAAGTTGGAATGGTTATAGTCTACCCATTTGGAATTGTAACTCGTTCAAGTCAATGGTTGTTAAATAGAAAAACGCTTGATGTGATATATAAGTCGTATGTCCTTAATTTGTTTATTTATGGCTCTGTCCTTTTTCCTATCACAACTGAAGACAATCTCAAAAAAATGGAAACAATTCAGCATCATGCTGGTCTTGTTGTGTTAGGTTGTTTGAAAGGCACATCAAGGAAAGAGTGTTATCTAGTTTGGAATGGTTAAACCTATGCGATCTTTTTTACATCAATCGTTTACTACATTATGTAAAAATTATACGCGGTTGCACAGCTTCTAATTTAACTGGGTACATTCAGCGAAATCAAAATCAGAGATATAATCTAAGAAGTGGGGGACGACTGGTACCAGCTGAACGCGTTAGACATTTTTTTACGGTAGCCACAGACGAATGGAATGCTTTCTTGATAACATTTCCATCACTGTGTGTTTTAAAAATCAATACAATAAAGTATAAACTGAAAAAGTCATTCATTGATAAAAGGGGAGGAGCTCGTTTTTCCCACACACATTACTTTTCTAAACAGAAGGTCTGAAAGCCTATTCATGCGTTTGAGATGTAATTTTCCGCAGCTGAATTTCTATTTATATGAACGGGGTTGCACTAATTCGCCTCTGTGCTCCTGTGGTGACGGTAGCGAGGAGACAATAGAGCATTTTCTTCTTCACTGCAAATTGTATGATACAAATCGTAAGGTAGTCTTCAAACTTTTACACCCTATTAATTTGTCTATTGAACTTCTTATGCTGAATAATTAGACTAGTAATACAGACACTTCTCAATTGATAATCGATTGTGTGAGTGACTTTATTGAAAAAAGCATGAGATGGTAGAGAGTAAATCAACTGTTCGGCACTTCTTCCTGTTATTCGCTTGACATCACATGGTCTATTATTATTATTATTTTTTTTTTATCCTTTTCTTTCTGTCTTAATCTTTTTTATTTTTTCTTCTTCTTCCTTTTGCCACCTCTTAATTATTACTATTGTTATTTTTTTTATTTTTTTTCTATTTTTGTTATAAGATCTTCTTCTCTTATCTCTCTTTCTTTTATACTGCTAACCTACTTTTTATACAATTGTATAACATGCTGTAATGGCCTAGGACCGATTGCATGTCTTATTAGTTATTTTCTCTATCAATAAAGCTTAAACCAACTCGTTCAACCGTAGTTATATCGATCAACCCGAGTTTTAACTGGGGTTCATAGTTATAACTAGGGTTTTAACTGTATCAACTTTTAACTTTCAAAAAATAGTTTTAAACCCATCAGTGTTTTCTTTCTTTAGCACATTTTTTTCTTGTGCAATGTTCTATATGAAGCGAGATAAAAAATTTTCAAACCACTTTTCCTTCTTTCTTTCCTTCTTTATTAGTTATGTTTTATTGTTCTTCAATTTTTTTATATGGATATGTTTTGGGTTAATTGACATAAATTAATTGTCATTGTCATGTAACTAACCTAATTTGATCTGATAAGAATATTTTAACTGGTTTTTGATTTACTTTTTTATTAGCACATTTTATTTTGCACGGGTTTTTCTCGATTTACTTTTTTCTTTACGTCTTCTATGTAATACAAAAAAGAGAAGAAATAAAAAGTATAATTCTTCTTTTGCTTCTTCTGATGAATCACACATTTCAACTGAGTCTGGTTTTACCAACACGTGTGACAGTTTTTTTTTTTGAAAAAGGGTCAGTAACACAGAAGAATTCTAAAACAAATTTAAGTAAGTGAATCCTTCAGATGTGATCATTCATGTATGCCTAGATTCTAAATGATCGAACTACTTTAATTTCTACTACACTGCTTGTTTCAAATTATCTGCTTTTTTCTTAAATAAAATGACAAACGGTTTTTGTCGATTTTATACTAAAAACATCAATTTATTAATTTAGGTCGGTGTTAAAACTAACAAAAAGGTCCAGCTTTTATCGTGATGTACGTTAGAAGTATTAAATACGGTTCTTTCTTTCATTTTTGGCTCACTCCCACCACATGTCATATCTATATTTGACTGGTAAAATTTCAAATAGTGAGTTTTCTTGCGCACAGTGATATTCTAATCTCGTACTACGAGACTTGTATACAGCGATCAATATTTTCAAAAATACGTTACGCATCAAGCAGCAGTGATTTCTGCTTAATTAAGCTTGAAATATCATTTCTTTGTTCTCTATTATACATGTGACAAGCTACGATTCTTACTTGCTGCTTCTGTAATAATAATTTTTCTTTCTTTCTCTCTCACACCGCTTTGTTTTTCTTTTTTTATCATATGCTTCGACATGGAATTTTCATTCTACCATTCTATGCTCTGTGAAATTATTGATTCTTTCTTTTCTTTATCAAAACGCATGTGTGTATATAGGTACGAATTCTCCGTATAATTTAGACATAGTACAATAGAATTTAATTATTGATGGCATATGTTTTGTACTAGAATCTATTTTGTTAAGTAAGTATCATATTTATTCTTAGATTAAAGTCATTTGAATTTTACGACATTTTTCAAAACTTAACTTCAATATACCGAGTGTGATGGTAATATACAGCGTACACATTCTTTAAGAATATTACTACAAAACGAAAGTCCTAATTTTATGCTTGAAATGAAATGATACTAAACTGTTCTGATGATAACAGCATCTATTTTAAAATTTATATTTTATTTTATAATTTCTTTCTTGGATGTTTCGAAAAATGTTTTTTCACTAGTAAAAGTATGAGGATAAAAGTGCTAACACAAAATTGAAATGAAAAATATGGAGTGAATAGAAGCATTGTTTTAATATTATATATAGTAATTAAAGTAATAGAGAAGAAACGTCTTTACCTATTGTGAAGAAGAAATTTATGTTTGTGTCTAGAACTTTTCCATTTTCTCGTTATTGTCTATTAATCTATTTACTATATATAATGTTAAAACAATGATTCTACTCACTTTATATTTTTAATTTCAATTTTGTGTTACTACTTTTCGCCTTCAAGGCCGTCTGATAATATGTGACGTTAATTGATGAGAAGAAATTGAAAGATGTATAAAGGTTAACTGGTGTCGAAGTAGGATTTTTTGCCTAAGAGCCGCCCCTCCCCTCACCCCTGAGAAATTTTCCCCGACACCGTACACCGGATCTTGACGAAACTTTCCTTAAATGTTAGGCACAATGAGTTACGGGAATGAAAATTTTTTTTTATCTCCAAGTCTTACGGGTTAGGAGTTTTCGAGAGATGAAGGTCTAAAAAGGACCCTGAAGTGCGCCCCAAGATTTTTTAATATACTTCAAGCTGGAGAGTTTGGATCTGTTTTATTTTAAACCAGACACCTAACTACACGGACTGACCGGCGCCAATTTTTCGATTAAGCCTTTATTGGTTTTCCAGGCAACCAACAACCTCCAAAACCCGAAAAGTTCTCAGTTTGACAAAAAACTAAGACCTAGTTCAATCGACGCAGGGCAGGCCATGTAGTTTCTTTTCTTCTTTTAAACAAAAAAAGAATGAACTCTCTAAGACAAACCGCTATTAAAAGTCTTGAGATATACTCAAGTCTAACTCTTACATAGAGAAAACGCTGTAAGAAATACTCAATTTTAGGACCTGTCTAAAATGCCTGTAACTTTTTGACGCTAGGTCAGACAGAGTTGTGCGAGGTCTTATTTTGATCAGAAAAGCTTTCTCTACAAATTTGTGTGTTCAGAAAAATTTCAGTTGCATAAGTATCCAGGATAAACCTATTATTTGAAGACCCGGTTTTTCGAACCTCTTAGAAAACTTGCTCAAAATCCGCGAAAAACCATTTTTGTAATCAAAGCAATACAGATTCTGAAAGTAGACACTTCAAGCAATCTTCCCATGTGCGTATCTCAAAACCGACTTTTTGACCGAAAATCGGCGTTCCTTAAGAACGGATGTTTTTTTTCTTGTGGTAGAACGATATGTACAAGTATGCACTTGTGCTGTTAATAGGGATGAACTGAATGGAACGCAGAGATAACAGCAGTTGAAGTTCTAATCAAAGAGTTTTATGTATTTTACGAATACGTATTTCTACTGTGTGTTCTTAGAAAATCCTTATTCAAATATAAGCGTTTCGGCTAGATACGTATCTTTAGGTTGTATGCAGGAAAAGTTCTTAAAAATTCAGATTAGGTATTCGATACAGTTTGCTGAACTTTCTCTTATGCTACTACCTTTTTGTCAACCGATACATTTTCAGTAAAACGATTTGAAGTTAAAATACAGGTTTTTGACCGGCTTTCTACTGGTAAGATCGATATTTGCAGTAGCAGGGTTGCTTCAGGAAATAAAACTCGTAGAACATATGCCAGTTTGCTCGTTGAAAAGGAATGAAAGAAAAAATCTGACGAGAGAACCCTGGAATTTCTGTGTCCAAAGACCTCTATGAACTTTCAGCTGAACACTGCCAGATTGTAGAGCACGTTGAGTTACCTATGTGGGAAAATGTTCAGAACCAACGAATAAGTTTTCTAAGAGATAGAAAATTTCCGAAATTCCAGGGTACCACCCAGAAAGGCGTGGAATATCATCGCTCAACCGAAAAACGCTTGTTTATGCGGATTGAAACTCTTCTTATTAATCTTACAACGCTCGAAAACGGAGAATTTCGAACTTGTTTTTTGGACCGAATCCCTGAGGAAACAAATCTTCTATTGTAGATTTGTTAAAAGAAAACACATTTCAGTTAAAAAGTCTCTACTAGTGTTGGCTTCTTTCAAATATTTCTACCGTAACATCAGTGCTTTAAGAACAAATGGTGTCTACATCCGTGAATTCCATCAGCGAAGGTTTTCTTTTTGCTCGATTGTTAGCATCGGGCGCAGATGGTGCATGTTTATTTGAATCCGTACGAAAACTTATAAGTGAAGACTCGGATGTACAAACGTACCGTAATATATGTTCTGAAAAGATTAAACAAATATATTTACCAACGGACATAATTAATGGTGAACCACGTGATGAATACTGTGAAAGAATTAAAGAAAAAGGATATTGCGGTGGTGCGGTAGATCTGCGTGCATTATCGCTACATTTTCAAATTGATTTTCATGTAATTATAATGCAAAACGGCAAGATTACGGGTCCACCAGTTCCATTTGGCGACAATCCATCCAATTTTGCTTATTTATTATACGATTGTGATAATTCTCATTACTATTCAGTAATTCTATTTACAGCTGATATGAGTACGCGTCAAGAAAGATTTTCAAGATCGCATTCTGAGTTTATTAAAAATCTATTACAAACCACATTTCTCAACAAAATTGATTCTACAAATGGTACGTTAGCTAAATTTTTCGCATTTTTTTCAAACGAAGCATGCCTTTTTCGTTGGATAGGTGCGATTCCAACGGTAGTTTATTCGGAAACGGTAAAGGAAACTAGCAACAGTAAATTAGGTAAACATCGGTGTGTCTTGTCGTGTTATGAACTGTATAGTGGTGAGTTTTAATCTGATTTCTTTCTAGCTTTAAATGATGCAATACAAAATAATTTATACGCTTATGATCCCTATCGTAAGTAACTTATACGGCTACAACCCAGTATAGCAAGACAATGTCGGTTCTTATTTTTTTGCTAGCAATTGAATATTTATCATCTTATATACCGTCAGCAGCCCCTCAAACTGATTCCGGTAAGATTAAAAGATACGTATAACTGTTTTGTCGCAATGTTGACAAATCCATTTTCAGAACCAATCAACCTGCAGTTACCAAGTGAAGATATTCAAAATGAAGGTAGGGCTATCTATGAAGTTTTCAACTTCGATCCGCGTTTAAACGTAATCTATGATGTTTTCATAATAGACAGATCAGAAGATAATTTGATTTCGTCGGAAAACGTTCATTATTCACAAGAATCTTTTCACATTTTTACGCTCGTCTAGACGGATATTTAGCCATCTATAGTCAACACTCGTCTGTACGAAAGGAGGGGTGCCTGATTTAAGACAAATTTTAAGCGTAGTTCGAGAGCATCTCGACGCAATCTGTAATATTTTATATAATTAAAAATACTAGTCTACGCTTCTCAGACCGTCTCCCCGCTTAGGGATGTTTTACGCTTTCGAGATCGTCGCTACGTTTCCAGCCTACGCTTAAAAAATATTTGTTTTTTTATGCTGTATCCCGAAACCGAACCGAGGACGCCAGAATTCTCGACGCTTACCAGCTGAGTCATGCTCGCGCGCATAACACATTAATCAAAAAGCCCTTTTATGGCGATCAGCTTTCTGATCCTTTAGACTATCCAATGACGGCTTTTGGAGCGCAGAAACGGGTATTTAGAAAACGCTCAAGCTTGACTTTTTAATGGTATAAAGTCATTTTCATGAAGTTGGTAACAGTTTTTGCACTTCTTCAACGAAAATTTGTTTTCTAATTTTCGTCCGATTGTAATGAATTTAAGTGTTTTAAGGTTTTGAAGGATGATGAATACATCAGCCTCCCATGCGTGGAAGAGGCTAGGATTAGCTAAACGAGTTCTAATGATTGTTAGCGATATAGGATGTAGAAGAATGAGTTTTTTTATCACATAGAAGTCAAAAAGAATTTTTATGATCATCTGAAACTGGGATGAATCAAAAATGGCATGTTTGACTAGAAGGTGGAACGAAGACTAGCAATGGCCGAAGAAGGCAAAGATAGGCTTTAAAACATGCTCGTAGTCTACGACTTTCTATTTGTCTCTATCCATCTGCTTTAAGAATATCAACAAAACTGCTTACGTACTGACAGCTAATTACTGTGTACGGCTTCCACGATGTCTCGACGACATGCACTTCGAACCTCCCTTAATTATTCCACCTCGACTACGTACAAAACGTTCTTAATTCTAGTTTTTCGACATTCGTCAGAACACTCGTAGTTACGACCCATCTATACAGCAAAAACAAGAGGTTTTTTACGGGTTTTCTTCCGACTCTACGATTTAAATCCCGTGGACCACGAAACTTCATACGTAGCTGAGATCGCTTTTTACGAACGTATCCACACTCTCATGACTGCAGCATGTTAACAGACGCTGTCTATACAACATACTTTATATGTAAAAGGTTTGTACGTCCTCGGAAAACGACGCTTCTATACAATAAAAACCCGATCTTTTTTCCGTCTGAATTTCTGGAGTTTTACTGCCAAAGAATCCTAATGAAATGCGTGTGTACGATTAGACAATTAACTTCCTATGTCTTCAGACTTAAAAGTCTACAGAATAAACTTGGTAATTAAAAAGCTTTCATGTTGAAATTTAGATTCAAGCTCGGTAATAACTCAAGCGAATACAAATCATGTTCAAGAACAAAGTACACAGTAACCGGACTACTTTATCTCTTACTTTCCGAGCCATTTCATTTTAGATGGCAAAGAAAAAAATAGATGTGAAAGAGAAGGGAATATAGATTATGTGAACGTGTGTCATTTACTTCTCCAACAACTCCACGAACAAACAGTTACAATTTCTGCTGCAAATTTTGACGGAAAAAATCTGGCTGGTTGGTACTACTATTTAATCCCTCACTCTTCAACGTAAAACTAGCTTTTCATTGCCCCTTCTCCACTCTTTTAGCTTTGAATGAGCTTATTAAACTTGCAGTTAGCCCAATCGACGTAAACACTTCAACAGATGAACGCCAAAGGATACTCGAGGCTAAGTTGTGTTCTTTATATGAAATACTAGGACACGGAAATTTAGTTGCAAATTGTAAGCGAAGAAAAGGTTTTTTACGTTGACAATAATGTGTCAATATGTGTTGTTTGGGTTTAGATACAAATCCGACTGATGAAAGAAAATTTTCCGGTAAGTAGTAGGTTAGAATTGTAGGAACGCTGCTTAGTCCCTTTTCTTTATAGATCTGATGGAAGAACAACTACTTGCATGCACTGAGCATATAGTCATACAACCGGCTGAAGTACATACAACTCTATCATTACAAACCACCGAACGTAAGTGTGTCAACTTCCCATAATAGAAAACTTCTGTCAAAATCATTTCATTTCCTCGAATTTTCTAGCACATGCGACAACATCGGCTATAGGAACCGTTCAAATGCCGGATCCGGTGATTATAGATCAGCCAAATCGTTATCAACGGATACGTTACATTGGTGAACTTGGCCTAGAAGGTTCAACCGATACCGGTTCGTTTCAATGTGTTCAATCTGGACCACATGAGCGAGGTTATCCGGCAACAGCAGTAAGTTTCAATGGTGTCTTACATTACAAATCATTAATTTTCCTTGTTTTCGTTCATCATATAGATTACACCCGAGATGGAAGGACTCTATATGGAGGTTGCTCTGTACACTCATAATGAAAAGCCACATCCATTTCCACTGATTCCTGAGGATTGCAAAAGAGATGGCGAGGATAATTTAGTTATACATGAGAACCCAAACGTCAAAGCCAATCTAACAGCACAGTTATTACATTATCCGATAACGGCCAAGGATTGTTTAGACAAATGCAAGCGGTAAAGAGTAATCTGATTTTAGCAGCTAACAATAATACACAGCTTCAATCATGATTTTAGGTATGCTATGAAAATACCAAAACTAAAATTTCGAAAACCATTACTTACCAAAAAAATGATGAAAGATGAAAAATTGAAATTAGCAAAACTAAAATTTACCATTTGTAAAGAACTTAATGGTAATTTTACACCGATGTCAACGCCGTCATTCAGTAATTTAATGGAATTTGGTAAGATTTTATATGACTTTTGAAAAACCGCAACTGTAAACATCATTTATTTTCCAGGATATGGACTTCATAAGCCCAGTGAAGTACGAATTGAATCTGTTTGTGCTAATGGTGGTGAATTGATAGAAATTCCATTTAGTGGTGGCACAATTAAAAAATCAGGTGTGCTTACGAATAAGAGATTAAGAAAAAGTATAACATACTCAAAACTCTCTTTTCCTCTGTCTCTCTCTTTCTAATAGATTGTGAACTCTGGCTAAATGGATCAAAAATACACAATATAAAATTTCAAACATCGAAAAATACGATTAAATTTGAATGTCCACGGCAACCAAACATAGAAGATCAAAATTTACATATTCTATTACGGATAGAAAATGAGTATGAATCAGTTATACGGAAATATGTCTGTTATGATTCTATTGTTGATAAAAAAATTCGTTACGTACAACATAACGGTAGATATGCACATACATCTTATTTTGCTGCTCTTGCTCTACGTTTCTCTTTTCTTTTCTGCAGAACATCCAAACTGTGCACACAAATGTAAAATTTGAATACGAAGTAAAAATATATTTACTAAAAAGCTTTGTGTTGTATGCTGTCACTTTTTTATTATCGCGTGATCATGTCTGTTTCGCTTATTAAAAAAATATAACTGTGAACAGTAACTATCGGCTCGATTACAAAGACAAAGGATAGAAACAACTAATGATTCAAATTCAAAATGAGCTATTGTGCATACCGCACTTCCAGAATTTTACAGAGAGGGACAGTTTCTTAGGAAAAATAACTGTCACTTAACCTTTCACTGACGAAACACGTCCGATCGGGATTTAATCACCTGCGTTTAGTTAGAAAAACGATCTCCACGATATTCTGCGTTTTACACGATACAAAAATCGTTGCAAAACTACTAAAAACGTTGCTGTTACTTACTCTCAATACTAAATTTCAGTTGTGTCCTACACCAAAAAGAAAAGAATTTTATTATTGTATGTGTACTGCTTGTCTTCGATTACATACTCAGAAAAAGACAAAATAAGTTGGAGAAAACTGGAATGAAAAAAGAATTAAAATAACGGCTTTTTCCATTGCTCTTTCGAGCAAGAGCAAGAGAACGAAAGAAAGATAAGAGGTACAAGGAAAATGATTACTATTTGCAAACTTAGGAGCGCAAAATATGTTCCCTTTTAGCTGCACTTATGACGTGGAAAAAAACGCAGGAGTAGAAGAAATTTCTGACATTATGTACATTTGTATTACGTCACAACCAATGGGCAAAGATTAGAAGTTTATGTTTGAAAACTATCCTAAAACGCGTCTGTATATCATTTTTGTTTTCTAAAGGAAACACAAGATGGCGTTCGGCATCTTAATCAAGATATAGTAAAAGAAGGAATTGTAGACTGCGCTAGTATCGGAATCAAAGTCTGCATTCATAGTGTTTTTATGAGAGACTTCAGGTACTGCGTAGCAGACATCTTTCTTTAACAGAGAAGATCTTTTCCCAGAGTAAAGATTATTTTACTTTGTATAATCCATATATTTACCGCCACAAACCGTCTCAAGGATTTGGGGCTTTATTTTGTTCGGCTTTCAAATAACAAACTCATTTTTGTCTACAATTTACTTTTCGATATGCGAATTGCAGAATACTTCAATCATCGGCTCCGTCACCGGTTTTATTTCTAGATTGTTATCTGTCTAATGTGCATTTTATAGGAAAATGCTTGTTTCATAGAGATATAAAAAAGTATAGGAAGAAACCGAGTTTTACACGAAAAATTTAATTGAAATAATTTCGAAGTTTTTTAAATTTCTAAAACTTACCAAGGTTAACAAGACCTCGTCTGTCTATTCGGTTTTAGACAGTACGTTTTTTCACGAAATATGTACAATGCGAACCTGCTTTCTATGAAAATTTATTTAAATTTTATAAATGTAGAAGACCATACTTTTATTCTCCAAAACAATTCTTTCAGCTTTTTTATTTCCCAATGATAATTTTTTCTTGTTATATACGTCTTTTATTTAAAATCAGTTTTATCAAATTTAAGGTACTCAATAAATAGTTTGATTCTATTAATGTTAATACCCTAGTGAAAGTAATCATAGGATTAGTATTAAATACTAAAGATTTTTCCAATGAGTACTAAAATTAGTCAAGTCTTGCCTTTGACTTATCCAAAACTTTCTGCCAGACGCAAGTCAGAGCAGCCGGCCTAGGCGGATCAGGGTTCTCTCTTAAGCACAATACATAAAAATCTAAATGAAATTTGTAAGCTGAAAATGGCGCCCTCGCTTTAAAGTGATAATCTAACGTTGGAAGTAGCACTCTTTGGCCTCATTCATATGCTTCATATCTCAGCGTTTTTAGTAAAACCGCACCAGCCAATCAGAAATCGCATATTTGTACTACCGTTGGTTTTTATCCCAAATAGGCAAGAGTACTATAAAAAAAGTAAAAATACTAATGGTAGTACTAAAAGAATTACAAAAAAAACTACTGCTTTAGTACTAACGTTAGTAAATTACTAATGTTAGTACTAAAATACTAACGATTTTTTATTAGTACTCGTTGCATTACCAACGATGAGTACTAAAGTTAGTACTAATGGTTTAGCATCTGCACTATGGTAGAATCATATGAATAAATGCTACACCATGTCTGTGAGGTGTATAACGAAAATAGCTTTAGCTGCCCACTGAAAAAACTAATCAAAATTGATGCAGGATTCCGCGGGTTGTCGGTATTCAAATATGTGGGGATGTTTCTTACCTTTACGCAGGATTTTTATACTGCCGATCCTGATGGAACCCAGCATAGTTTATGTAGGGTTTGCATTGAAAAAATCCTGCGTAAAGGTAAGAAACATCGCAAGACTCTTTGACTTATTCAATCCACAAGTTTTTTCCTATGAGCTCTGGCAAGATTTTGTTGGCTGAAAGAAAAAGGATTTTGTTCTCCATGTCTATCCTGCGGTATCCAGGAATCTTTTCTCACCAATGTCTGTCCGGGGTGACCGTGGAGGAACTTGTCTGTATTTTTTATTTTTGGAAAGTTAAGTACGTTTTTCTTATAAAGTTGCAAAGCTTTTCTCGTGTCCGATAACCTTCTAGAAAATGTATACCTTAATATTTTAATTCTAACACGTATTTTCATCTGTACAAAATCAAACTATTAATAGATAGCTGAAAAGATCTTTCTTATGTCAGGAATATTCTATTTTCTTCCATCGATATGTAATTAAAATCATTAGAATGATCTCACTATTGTGACAAAAAGATGTATAGCAAAGCAGATATATCAAACTATTCTAATTTCTCCAGCTTTGAATATTCTGTTAAAGGGTACATACTTAAAAACTTCGGTAAAAACATTGATAAATTATGGTTAAAAGTATTAAGGTACACATTTTCTGGAAGTATATTCGACACGAGAAAAGCTTTTTTGCAACTTTATAAGAAAAAAGTACTTAACTTTCCAAAAATAAAAAATACAGACAAGTTCCACTACAGTCACCCTGAAGAGACATTGGTGAGAAAAGATCGCAGGATGCTGCGGCATAGACATGGGAGACAAAATCCGCAAGCTATTACTTTTTATCATCACGCGAAAATCCTGCAGACGTTGCAGGGTTTGCGTAGGCAGATATCTTGTGTATTACAAGTGATGACAGGTAGGAAAACATTTCGCAAGGTATGCAAAGTGAAGAACCTGCGAGATATATCCGATGTACGCATGTAAAAGCTCCTGTATGGTGTGCCTAGAGAAGAATTCTACAGGAAAGAAACTTGAAAAGTGAGCGTGTTAATAAATCCTGCTCAATTATACCCACCAACTTGCAGGGAAATTTTCGGCGAGGTAACATAATGTATAAACCTGCAGTATATATCCAACATTCACAGGATTTTTTCAGATTCCTGCGTTAACACGCAGGAATTCGTAAATTTTTTTTCCGAGGGTGATAGTAAGTGACCATTAAGAAAAAACAGCTTCGGTCAGAAGAAAGTTGGCCAGGTTGGGAATGTACGTCGAAGCAAGCGATTGATATTGGCGATTCCTTTCCCTTCAAGGATAAGTGAATCAGAATGATGCTACTTGTTCATAATTATCGTGCTGAAAGTATTTCGCAAACTCTCAGCTTAAATAACGCATTTAAAAAGGAAAAAGTTGCCTTTGTAAGAAGGACAGAACGTCCATTAAATGTCCCGAATACTTTAGCGAGAACACATTTCTAGCGACGTGAGTTAGTAATCGTCGCCAACTGGCTGAGAGAGATGTCACTTCTAGAGGGTATATTTTGTGACATGCACTTCGATGCATTAAAGGTCGATTTTTTCGATGAAATAAAATAAAACTCGTTTGTAATGAATCGTTGTGATGAATATTTATATCACAAAAGCTATTTTAAAAGAATATTTTGATATTTCTGAAAATTATCTTAGTCATCAAAGAAAGATTTACAAAGTATACTGATCAGCATGCTTTGTAAATCTTTCTTTGATGACTCGGATTTTCTGATTAGAAACTGTAAAATCTCTATTAACCCTTCATGTCTTTTTTAGAACAGGAATAGTCACTCTATAAAATAATGTATTCAGATATAGTAAGGCGCTTATCTGTCTATGACTAAAATACAAACCGACATATTTCATATTTTTAAGACCAGAATCGCTAAAACTTGAAATGAAAAACCGTGGAACCAAAGGTGTAGCAAGCAAAAGACAGAAAAAGCATGACAAACGGAAATTGAGAAATTCTAAAACAAAGAAGGTCGTATATTCTATCCTTTATCTTTTTACCATGTGTGCGTGTACTCTTTTCCGCACGACTTATGCATTCATCTCGTATAATATGCACTCAGTTATCACACTACGACCTCTTATTCCTGTGACGTTCAGATCAGCGGGTTTCCACCATCGTATATCGAATGATTTCCGACGGCTCTCCTCTTAGATTTCGACTGGAACTTAGGGTCAGTAATGAATGGATCCTGTCGGCAGTTGTCGAAGCTTAATGACGTGTGTTCAATCAGATCTGATCTGAGCGAACAAATTTGATTAAGGCCTCCTTGCTTTCAGAAAAAATCCAGTTTGAAAAAAAATGGTACCCTCAAGGTCTATCTGATGCTGTTATAATGTTTGTTCATCATTATGATTCGTATAGAAATGGAGTCTCCCCCATATCTTTGTTGAATGTGCAAAAATTCCATTTGGATGTTTTTCTGACAAAACGGTTATATCTCTTGCTTACGTAAGGGAACCTTTCATTTGAAGCTTACGATGAGAAGCTCACGATGAGAAATTTTATAAAATCGAGGCAAAACTTTCAGACATGCTACTTTTCAATTTTATGGGCTCTGTTCGAACCCACACGGTCGTAAACTTCAGTTTACGTCAAAATACGACGAAAGGAACCGTGGAGAAGGATTACGACTGTTGTTATTTGTAAAAACAATAAAACAAGACAATGTGCTGAAAAAATGTGTACTGTAATGTATAAATCTTCTAAAAAATTTCAAACTTCTTGCGAATTTTGAGATGTAAGTATTATAATTTTTTTGTCTGCCTCTCCGTAAGTGTTAGAAGAAGTTTAAGTTTAAATACACAAAAGCACAGTTTTTGTCTATCATTATTGAATTTTGCTATTACGGTTTAATGATGAATGTAATCACTTCCAGTTGGTGTGAAGAAATATCCCGATCGGGATGTACTTCCAGTCGGGATATATATATCCCGCTCAGTATATCTATTTTTACAGCAAAATTTTTTTAATATTCCAAACGGCACACAATTCGATATCCCGATTGAGATATCAAAAAAATCTATATCTCGATCATGATATCAAAAATTTGTATGTTTTGGAGGTGCTGGCGATGATAATTCATTGATTATTCTTATATTTGATTTATAGTCTTATACAGCAATATAGTTGTTTTTAAAGTGTATTATAACCCAAAGAGTACTCTAAAAAGCTGGAGACGTCCGGAGTACTTCTGTATCGTGGTTTAGGTGTAGTATTGAATTTTCTATAAATCGTAGGACTGGCGTAAGGTACCCTATGGCAAGCTCAGAAATGGCTACAGCACAGGTAATCGACTACGTTAAGCCTGGCGATAATGTCCTGTTTCATTAAAAATTTGCAGACTGATAACTATGTAAAAAACTTCTCAAATTCTGAAGAGACATCAAAAAGTTTACCAGTCATAAAATTCCTAAAAAGTTCCTTTTATTTCCTGTTATAAAATTCCTAAAAAGTTCCTTTTATTTCCTGTCATAAAACGTTAATTCTTAACCGAGTAATGAACACTGTAAAACTCCAAAGCCTAGTTTTGTAGAGTTCATTTTTGGAAAATATCAATTCAGTCATAACAAACTGTTTTCATCAGAGGACGCCAAGTATACTGAAGCGTGACGATTTTTTTTCCAACTCATAACAGAATTAATGATGGGCTCATTGCTCTTTCACACTACTACACAAGATATGAGTCATTGAAAAGAAATGTCTTTTGTGAATGAATATAGACGACAAATATAAAAAGAAAAAATACATACAAAAAGGGAAATATCCATACCTTAAAATCAATATATCCAACCTGTAGGCAACCGTAGTGCTAGTTCAGCAAAATATTTCCACTCGAAAAAGATCAGTATACTTCTTTTCAGTTTTTGAATACAAAATTGCTCCAAAAGATCAGGTTTCTTTCCTCAAAACATTAAATAATGTAAGTATGGACATGATATAGACTTTTCAGGAAAGCGCAGAACACTGATAAAACTTGTTCTGAAAGTTTCTCGATTGATTGTCTGTTAACGTCTAGCATAATTCATTCCACTTAGACATGTACTAGATGCGCTTAATCGCACTATACATGTAAAAAAGAACGGTATATTCAGTCAACAGTAAAAGTAAAGTCAAACTGCAGTTTAAGGTAAACATTTTTGTCTCTCATTCAACTTTTTCACACGCGCAGTGCGGACGTCTTTTTTTCCTTTTTTACACATACATATATCGTTTTATACAGTTTATACATATTTCTCTGGAAAACCTTAGCGTTTGAAACGTGATAACCACTCAGAATCACCTTTTATTTTCATTTTTGGTTTTCATTCAGGTTTTCTAAAGTTTTCACACATTTTTTTAGATTTTTCGAAAAATGAATTTTTTGTTTAAAAATCACTTTGCCCATTGAGAGATGTTCCTATACCAGACGCAATATCTCAGCACAAAAAAAAATATTACAAAAAGCGATACGAGTTTTTGTTGTGCGCGACACGGCAGAATGGCGTATGAATCAAAGCTCTATTTCTTGACCGAAAAAACTAGATAGGTTTTCAAAAAAAGGTAGTGCAATCGGAGAATTACTGTAGCCTGGCTTTTCTTATTGGACACGTTATATGTGATGAGGCTCTAGTTAACATTTCTAGACTCAGTTTCTTATAAGGAATCCAAATATCCCATTGGTAAGCGCAAAAAGTGAAATGGTAAAGAAAAAAACGTCATTTTTTGAAAAGCGAAGGTTTTGCGATTTTTGACTGCTTCTCAGTATTTGGACTTTTTCTCCGTGAAAACTTTGTCGAATCTAAAAAATGAGGACATATTCGCTGTCAGCAACTAAAACTAAATCTGATGATGTGTGTTAAAAGGAAAAGTATTGAGTGCTGAAACATTGAATTAACGGCGCCTTATAAATTGGGCAAACGTAGTTAAGTACTTAGACTATTTTATAACTTCGAAATTAGGATGGGGAACACTAATTAAAAAACCTATGATAAAAATTCGACAGCGTACTGTCATGATTAATTCTTATCATTACGCTGGTTCAACATCTGTTTTTCTAAGAAGAGCGCTGTTTGCATCTTACGTACTAACCTTGTTCACCTGAATGTTTGTACTTTTTCCTCTGTTTACCGAAAAACAACGCATCGATCTATTAAATTTTTACCACCCTTCACTTAAACGAATCATGTTTTGCCTGCAATGACCAGATATCTTCTTTGCGTTTGTATTTGATTAAGTATCCTTAGAGGATAGATGTGGTCTCTATTGGGATAGATATTTGGCAGCACTATCAGATTCCATCGATGGCGAATTGCTACTTGAACAAGCTGAACGTTATTGGTGATGCTGTTATAAGCTTTATCTAATGAAGAATGAAGAAAAAAAAAGAACAACTATCAAATAAATGTAGAACATCAAGAAGTAAGAGGGATAAGCCTATGATATCACTTTAAATGTTCAACGAGCGAAAATTGCTGGTACGAATATGTTAAGTAACAATGAAACCCTAGGCTCATGCAGTCTCTCAGTAATTTACATTGAACAGAAAGTGAAATCATGCAGCACGTAATATACACACAAACACAGAAAAAGGATAAAAGAAAAGAACAACAAAGACCAAGTGGCAGTGTTTTAGATATATATTCTCAACCTGCGTTGAGAGAAAAGTTACAGAAAAGCAGCTTCGAAGACTGCGCGCTTAGTAAGAACCAATCGGCTTGGGCTTTCCTGTAAATCTAATAACGGGTGGAAAACATGTATATTTAACGAAAAGTGAGTCTAGTTTAAGAATCAAAATAATTTAATTCTTTATATATTTCAAATAACTGTGCAAATTCGTATACAAACTGTAATTGCTATTTCCCGAAAACAGCAGATTTGAGAAAAAGCAGTACTATAGTACTATAGTACGTTAATCGTAGATCTAAAAAGCAGCGTATTTTGTAGAGGAGAAAATTCTTTGTTCGATGAAGTTACGATCTGACTATAGTTTGATCATGGTATTTATCCCATTCGGGAAACAGATCATACTCCCGGGCTGACTTATAGTTCAGATGTTCCCTCATCGTCACTTCATTTACTCATATGTAGAATTAAGATTGCTAACGGACTGAAAACTGGAGAAGGTCAACAGCTCTTATCATTTCAATGTAAAACATACTTTAAATTGTTTTTTTTTATCAAAGATTATCTTTGGTTTATACAAAGTGAAAAATGCGAAATAGTTATTTGGCGTCTTTACAATTTCTATTGTTTTTTATACTGTGTGAATTAAAAACGAAGACAACGATAGCAGAAAGTTGGCCGACAACATTACAGTCATCAACAGTCAAATTACTTGGTCTCTTTCCTGAACAAACAGATATAGAACCAAAGAATGATATGTGGACTATTCACTGTCGTTCCATGTTTAAAGCAGCTATTCTTTTATCTCAACGATATAATATAACATTAGAAGGACAATTAGTTGATTATGAAGAAACATTAACAGATAATGATGTAATGGTTATGGTTGATCATACATGTCAAAAAGTATCAACGTCAAACATAGTTGGAATTGTTGGTCCAGCATATTCAAGTGAAGTTCGATTTATTGCATCATTTGCGTATCGATTAGGAATAGTAGCTGTCTCCTATGCAGCTACAAATCCTGACTTATCAACTATTGATAATGAAGCCTTTTATCGTACAGTTCCATCAGATGAAAATACTGCATTAAGTATAATAAAATTATTTCTACAATATAAATGGAAATCATGTACAATTATATATCAAAATGATGAATATGGTTATGGTGGTATGAACTTCTTAAGTCAAAAGTTTGTTGAATTTAATATTAACACTACAGATACAATTAAATTCGATATGAAACAACAAAATTTTCAAATTGATTTTAGAAAGACATTATCTGATAGTTTATCACGTATTGTTGTTGTATGGGCAAATGAAAATTCATCATTAACAATATTGAATAAAGCACTTGAAGCGGATGTAATTGGTCCATATTTTGTTTGGATACTAACAACAACAATATCATTAGATCATTTTAGTCTAACACAAAAATCAAAACTTATTGGGGTGCTTACTGTTGAACCTGTTGAAGGACATCTTGTTGATGCACCCATAAACACAACATTGTTAAATCAAGCATATGACTTATGGAAATATTATGACTATGATACATTTCCTGGTGATACAAATGTTAGTAGTTATGCATTATTTACATTTGATGCAGCATGGTCATTAATATTATCATTACAGCAACTTTGTTCAATACAACTACCATGTTTAGAATTTGTGAATGTCTCAAATTGTTATAATCGTCTATTTCTTCATTCTGAACATTATTATAGTATTATGAGTAAAATGACATTTTTAGGTGTATCTGGTCAAATAAAATTTTCTAATGAAACAGCAGATCGTGTTGATGATGCATATTACATTGTTAAAAATATACAACCTTTAAATACCGATCCAAACAATATTTATTATTTACCTGTATTAAAATGGTATACTGGTAGCGATAAATGGACATATTATACAAATGAATCGAATGATATTATATGGCCAGATTTATCAAAAAATATTCCAAAAGATCATAGATTAATCTCAGGTAACAAAATATTTCTCCGAAATAATTTGTTTCATTCCAGGAGACATTGAACTTTTACAAAGAAAATGAGAAAATTGTCCTAGGAATTTCTACACTATTTCACGCACTTTTGTTTTTAGGTCAAAAATTACGAATAGCTATTATGGAAGTAGCACCGTTTATAATGTTGAAAAATTCAACTAATATGTATAATAACATGACCGACAATTACAAAATAGTTGATATGACATCATTCCACGGCTTTTTTAAAGATATACTATCAAATTTACAAGATAGAATGGGCTTCATTCCTGTTATTATGTTAGTTAAGCCAGATACAAAATATAATGAATTAGTTGCTGGTGTAGCAAATGATTTATATGACACTGTTATGTGTGGTATAACTATAACTGAAGGACGAGCTAGAATAGTTGATTTTTCTGAAACGATTCGTCCTAATTCTCTTAGAGTTCTTATAAGAAAACCAAAATCTATTCAATTAGATTATCTTGCTTTTTTAAAACCGTTTTCATTAACACTCTGGTTACTTTTATTAGGCATAGGATTGTATGCTGCTGTATTAATATATTTATTTGAACGAAATAATAATGAAAAGTTTAAGAAAGAGAACAGTGATAGTGGAAACTTATTATCAATAGTTAGACCACTAGTAAAAAGTGTTTACTATGCAATAAGTTATCTACTTGGTAAAGGTCCTGATTTTCATGTGTCAACAGCTGCTGGACGATTACTAACTATTGGCATATATATTGTATGCATAATATTAACAGCAACATATACAGCGAACCTATCATCATATTTAGTAAGACAAACAACTATTCCTACTATATCAGGAATAGATGATATAATAAACAGTAAAATATTATCCAGTCGAGTAGGAATTGTTGAAGAATCAACTATACAAGATTATGCTGTATTACAAGGTATAAAAAACTATTATCCATTAAAGTCATTAAATGAAATTTTTATAAATTTAATGAATGGTGACATTGATGCTGCGATATGGGCCAATGTAACGGCTGAATATTACACCAATAATCTATATTGTGATATAATGACTGTTGGTGCTGATTTTGGTCATTCGTTTTATGGAATACCAGTTAAACAGGATTGGTTATATAAAGCAGATTTAGATTCTAATATACTACTTTTATCAGACTTAGGAATAATTGATCAGTTATCAGCAAAATGGTTTGGACAATATAAATGTGGAACACCACAACCACTTAATGTGAAAATAACTAAAATTACAATAGAACCAATGAGTGGATTAATTATTATATTTTTTGCGTTAAGTATTATATCTATTTTGTTACATTTTTGGTTACCAAGAGATGCTTGCAAACCGAAAATTGTTCCCATACGCAAAAAATTTGATAGGGCACAGCGCGCGTGTATAACTGCGGATATCATGCCATGTACGTTTTGTAAATCCAGGAGGATGGTACACATTCCCCGAATGTTTAAACGCCGAAGATCATTACCGGACACGTGGCACGTGCATGCTCATGCACTTAGTATGGTCCAAGGCACAGCACAAATGGCTTTAGACTTGCCACGTTGGCCATCCCAATACGTTTCGAGGCTCATCTAGGATGCTGCTTTGGACATACTACGCAGGGTGTTTCAAACGTACTGTATATTGTTTCAGACATGTTGCTTCTGTGGTGGACTAGAAAGCATCTTCAAATACCTCTCTTGAAGTCCAACTGAAGCTTTCGTAGTTGCTTAATTGGTGATGTTAAGTATGAGTCTGTAGTCCCTTGCTGTTACTTTTTAGTTCCTTCATCACATTCTTGTCCCTGGTGTAAAAAGTATCATCAGGTAGTATTGAATATTTAGAAAATTTTTCCCTTATGACGTTTGACGATGCGCACACAGTATTGATCAAGCCATGAAAGAAAAAAACCAGTATATGACAAAAACTTAATATACAGTGCAAAGTCACAGTAATGTTTGTGGACAAAAGGGAACTCTGCTTTAATTTCTTACTCAAGTTATCAGAAAACTTCATCTGTTCAGGAGAATGTACGATATAGAATGAAGGGATAGCACTTCAAAGCTTTTTCAAAAGAGTTAAAAAAGTTACGCCATCTTTTTTAGAAAATTTTATTTTTCTCGACGATTACACGGAATATCAAAAATCGGCTTCTGTTAATCTCTGTTCTCCAAGAAAAAAGGTATTCTACAAAAACAAAAAAAGGGTATCTGCATTTGTTACTAATAAGAACCAATTTCAGTATCTTAGAACACCTTCTTTTGGTTTTCTAGGTTACGTTTATGTGTATTTCTGGTGCCACAGAACCAAAAATCGGTTCTTATTAGTATCAAATGCAGATACTCTTAAACGTATTTTAGAACACCTTTTCTGGTTTTCCCGGTTACCTTTACGGGTATTTCTCGCTCATGCGTGAAGGACATTCCGAAAAGCCTTCTGTGGTTTGTCCTCCCTGTCTTACGGGTGACATAGGATAGAAGGTAGTGCCAAAGTATAGCTGACAGCACTTTCTATATCTTTCAAAAATCGGAGTATAAATTCAAGGGAAATTCGCTCGAAAATGAAGGTAATTTTGTTTTTGAAATTTCTTGTATGTGTTTTGTGTCTCAATGGAGTAAGGTGCAGCAGAAGAAGCATGACCTAGATCGCGGTGATCAAATCAAAGCCCAGTAAATTGACAAAACGCTCCCTAAAGGACGAAAGGGGTGAGAATGGAACTAGTTCAGCAATGTTTTTTTTGTTATATAAGGTTGACAAAGTATTGAACCTTCGTCACTTATCGTCATTTGAATTTTCCATATTTTTAAATCAGAATCAAAAACAACATTATCAATTTTAAATACAGCATCAGTACTAAATAAAACTTCTTTTTCTCCTTTCATTTGACTTAACCTGTCTACATCGGCATATGTCACATTATTAACATCCTTATCAATTGTAATCTCAAATAATACTTTTTTTAATTCGTCTGTTTCACCCATTCCTTCAACGTACGTTAATGCTACTTTACGATCTTGTGTTGATGATAAAAATCCATTAGTCGATATTATCATACCAATATGATTTTGGAATTTATCAAGTTCATATTCAGACATCTTTTGTCCACGGTATAACGTTGAAGTCGTTAGTTTAGTTTGTTTACTTTCCTCTTCAAGTTGTGTACATAAATCAATAATGTAAAATCGATATAAATATAAATCATCAATGTTTTCGTTTCTCAATGCTTTATTAACAAGTCTATAAATAAAACTATCTGCTGTAAACCATTTGATTGCATCTCTTGCTTCATATGTTAACCGAAATAATTCAATTTTCTTTTGCTCTATTTCATTTTCTTTATAGTAATCGATAAATTTATTAAGCATTTCTTGTTTAGCTAGTTCTGTTCGTGGTAATTTTTTTAACACATTTAGTAATAATTGAGACCATAGAAATGATGCTGAATCATGCGGCAAGTTTTTTGATGATCTTTCCTTTTCCAGACCAAAAAAATTAAATATATTTGATTGTTTCATCATTGATTGAGCATTTCGTTTGTTGGTTTTCGTTGCATGCAGCTTTTGCAATTTAATTAAACAGCAAATTCCCATCGTTTATGTAGCCTAAATCAAATAATTATAGATTTAATCATAAAGTATTATCTTATATATGTGTCTATTTTCTGTAAAATATTTTTAAAATACTATTGAAAAGTTTAAATAGGTGATGTGTAGGGGTATGATAGTTCCATATCAACTCCTATCATAGGAACTGTTGAACAGCTCTTTTGAAAGGAGCTGATATGTTCGAGCAGCTCACTAGTCGTCTAGACAAAGTTTAAATGTCCCGAATGTTCATTAGACGTTCATATCAGCGAAGTCATGCAATCATAAATAGAAGCATGTAAAATGGTCAATTTTTTATTCCTCAGATAAGTATGGTTAAAAAGTAAAATAAAAGAAGTATGATCTTTGTAAGAAAAACAGACTAAAGAAAAGATTAAAGTTTATCTTTTAGGAACATTGAATATTTCAAGCTTTTAGCTGAGAGAGACGACCGTGTTTTCAATTTCGTTTCTTTTGGAAAAACTTTAATGATTTTTGTTTCTTTTCAAAAGATCAATATTTTTACATTTTATTACCCAAAAATCACTTTTAAAAATCAAAAACCAGAGTCTGTTCTACGTAACTCGATGAGCTCTATCCAACCATGGCAAAAAAAGTTCCTGCTCAAGTTTTGAATTTGCCGCAGTTTACATACAAATAAAAACCTCTTCAAAGTTGATTGTAATTCATGTCTGAACGTTGATTTGTGCTTTTGTTACAACAAAGATCTTGCTTTCTTGGCGTCAGAAACTAAACTAGTACGCATTTCCCGAACGAGAAAAGTACGATATTTCTTGATGGAGAAATATTTATTGTTCGAGAAAGAAAAAAAGGTGTAAAAAAATACCGGACTTGGCCATCTCTCCGTCCCAGTCCAGTGAGTTCGTTAGAGGCTAAGTTCGAATTAGTCTCAGTCCTCCCAGCAGTTAAAATTTTCTGTCACAAAGTTTTAGCTCGAAAAAGGTTTCACTCATTGAAAAGTATGTTTTTAGTTTTAAGCAAGAAAAGTCATATCCTAACCACTGCATACAGTTCGAAATCACGAAGTTTCGACTGAAAGTCATAAATGGTATTTGAAAACTACAATGAAAATTTCAGACCAAGCAGTTTAATTATTTCAGGGGGAATGTATTTTTAGTTATTCTTCTTTCATTATATCTTCAATATTTGTTTCATTTTTAAACCGTGTCATTAGAAAATTTGGTGCTTGTTCCGCGCTGAACCAAATTGAATAAGAATTGGGCGCCAAATGCAAAATTTGTCGATGAATCCGACAGCGGGTTCCTTATAATTACATCTTCACTTCTTTTTTGGCATCGACATAATCAACGTGGTTTTTGCCTAAATTTTATTTTTCTCATTGGTTGAAAAAAAGGCGCTGATGAGAAAAATAAAATTTAGGCAAAAAACCACGTTGATTATGTCGATGCCAAAAAAGAAGTGAAGATGTAATTATAAGGAACCCGCTGTCGGATTCATCGACAAATTTTGCATTTGGCGCCCAATTTTTATTCAATTTGGTTCAGCGCGGAGCAAGCACCAAATTTTCTAATGTTTTGGCATAGCTATAGCTCTTGAACGAAGCAATATTTTCAAATCGCTTAATTTATTTTTTATAACATAGGTATATCCATGGCTATATTTGATAGAATACGATTTTCTCTTTCTCTTTCTCTTTTCTATTTCCCGTAGATCATGCTACTTCCTCCCACATGCCGGGAATACTTATTTATCTATGTGGAAATATCTATCCGATTATTTATATTATTATGCAGCTTCAGTATAAAATACTTACTGTAGTACCAAGAAATAATATTGATAAAATCAAAATATTGAGTACTTTTTATTTCTTTGTGATTAAATATATACAATTAGAAAGTAAGAAAAAACCAAGCATTTTCTTCCTAAAAGGTATTTTTTCTTCAAGAGGTCCAAAAATACACCATAAACAAACGTAACACAGAGAAATCTGTATGTCAAATGACAAAGAAACTTTTCTATTATGCCCTTTGTCATGTCTGACTTGTATTCTCTCACAGAATGGTATGACTCAGGTTTCCCTCCAAAAACTGAATGTGTTTACAAACCTCTTCATGTGGTACAAGGAGGAGTTTTCATTTGTGTAATATAATGCCATACTATTGACATAGTTTTCTGCACGTTTTATACAAGTTGGAGGTATTGTTTATGGTGTATTTTTGGATTTCTCGAAGAAAAAATAGTTTTGTACCTTTTAGGCACAAAATGCGCGGTTTTTTTCTTACTTTCTAATTGTGTATATTTAACCACGAAGAAATAAAAAAGGAATGGATATTTTGATTTTATCAACATTATTTGTTAGTATTACTGTAAGTATTTCATACTGAAGTTGCGAAATTTTCAAAAAAAATCAATGTTGCGTTAAAGGATGCAAGCGTTAGCATGTGTTTCTTGCAGTGATTAAAATCGTTACAAGAAGTTCTTTCATTCTGTATGCAGACAGTGCAAAAAAAGAAAGAAGAGAAGAAAAATAAAGATGTCTACCGTTGCATAAAGCAACTGAGTGATTGTCTTGTCTTTTCTTCTGTTAGTTTGTGTTTATTTACTTATTTATTAGTATATTTTAGATTAATTAAAATCTACTTGAACTAATTATTTCCTGGTTTCAGTAAATGCTTTCACCACTTGTTGCGTAAGACCAAAGAGGATATGAGGAAGCTATGGATTGGTGGATATGGTGAGGAAGCTATAGCTCGGATGGTTAGAGTATTGACACGAAATGTCATGATCCTGAGTTTCAGTTTCAACTGTTTGAGTTTCAACTTTTTTTAAAATTCCTTTCCATTGCTGAGAAAATTCATTTTTCTGAATAAGATGCGAAAAATTCTCAATTGTGCACGTAATTCTCAGCTTTCTTTATCAGAACTCAAGTTTTAAGCAATAAAAACATCATATCCGGAATCAGGATCAAAAATTAAGTCGAATGATGTGTATTTCGAAACTTTTAACTGATTTTCATTTTTTGGTGAAAATCTCGATCGTTTTTCAACACGAAAATTCGACAAAAAATGAAAATCAGCTAAAAGTTTCCAAATACACATCATTCGACTTAATTTTTTATCCTGATTCCGGATATGATGTTTTTATTGCTTAAAACTTGAGTTCTGATAAAGAAAGGTGGGAATTACGCGCACAATTGAGAATTTTTCACATCTTATTCAGAAAAAATGAATTTTCTCAGCAATGGAAAGGAATTTTAAAAAAGCTCTCCATACTTTTAAAGCTTATCATTTGGGCTATCTAACAGTATG
>CAJNOQ010001189.1:0-34796 GCA_905250885.1 Didymodactylos carnosus
TAAATTTTGAATATATTCTTTATGTTCTGCTTTAGGTAACACGAGATGAATTTCTTAATTACTACTCAGGTGTAAGCGCATCCATTGACAATGACATGTATTTCGATTTGATGATGCGTAATTCATGCAAAATATAAATCAAGCTGTCGCGTTTTTATAATTCATTTTGTGCTGAAGGACAAGGAACCTTAAGAAGATTAATTTTTGTGTCAAACAAGTCGCGTTTTTCTTTTTTTATCTTACTTTTTAGTTCACTCCTGGATCTAGAAAATTATCCTCAGCATTCAACTGAGCGATTATGGTCTTCTTCAATTTCTCAGATTTGAGAGCGATATAATTTCTTAGTTCGATTCAAAGTGGTCTAACTTACGTGAGATTTGAGTTTTTTCCAGACCAATCTGCAATTAGTTTGAGTAAACTGAACTGAATATGAAGTATGTCTACAGCAACTGTACGCTATTAAGTCTCTCTAAAGCCAAAACACAACCATTGACTACTTTTAGCATCAGTTTTCCAAAGTATTCTGATAGTTTAACTGTCTTGGATCATTCAGCATCATAATCATTTACAAGTATGTTTCATAATCTATGAAAACATTGCTAAAACACATTGCGTGGATCTCTTCTGGTTAACCTAAGTGATAGTCTAAATTAAGTGCTTTTTTCGAAGTTTGTACTCATTGTATGTTATCGAGTGATTAAAAAAGTATTGATGTAAATATGGCTTTTAAATATTCGATGTTTGCCCATTTTATTATAAGATCCGTCGGCATGTTGAAAGAGAGTATGTGACTGAAGTAGAGTGACTTAAAGGCCTTAAATGAACGAAAACCATCAAAAGCTAAAAGATGATTGCAAACAAATAGTGTTTTGAGCTGAATTATTAATCTTTACGACAATTCAATATTTTTTATTGTGAGCCGATCATAAGACAGAGTGGGTATTTTCTGCATAGTAGGTGGAGAAGACTACGAAGTACATTCAGCAACCTCAACAATGAACTTTTTCTACGTTTTTCAAACACGGTGTATCGAGTGACTGACTCTGGAGTGACTGATTGAATCTGGATAATTTTTTTGATTTTTTGATAGTCCAAAGACGGTTTTATTTTTCATGTTTAGAATCAATTCATAAAAAATTATTTTTTACTGTTTTGCTCGATTTTTGAGCAAATTTTGTAGGATAATTTTCTGGATAATTTTCTAGTCGGATTTTCCCACTGTTCCCGTAAAGACAACAAAATGATTCTAGGGAAATATAGTCACCATATCCATCTAAATGATCCACCGATCAAAACTTGAAAAAATGAAAGTAAATTTTTTTTCCACATGTCCTTCCTCTAGCCAAAGCCAGCATAGAAAGATCAAACTACATAATCGAAATGGTTTTTCGACAGTACAAATGCCTTTCATTAATAGAAATCTTGCTGATAAGTCGATAAGCTCATCATTCTACCTTCAATGAAGGTAGAAAACATATGTTTGTGGATAAATAATCATTGATTTTAGCCATAATGAATAAACTAATAATCGTTAAAAGATAGATCAGGTTTTGTTTGATTGTTCGCTGCAACTCTTTGAGAGATAATTATTGAATTGAACTAAAACGAATTGTCGAAAAAATAAGTGTGACTGATACTGATGAACTGAATGCCAGCAGAGCAGGAACAATAGGATTTGTTTTGACAGTCTGGAGTATAAATAACAATTTCGTAATTACAAAAACGATAAGCGTGTGAAAATTCAAGAGTTTTTTGCTTAGATGTGCGCATGGAAGTTGCGCATGACACTGAAGTAAGCATCTGTGCTAATTCACTATTGGCTGCAATCGGAAACAATCATCATGATTGAACACTCTAAAAAAATTGTGTCGCATTATGTGTGGATGTGTCGCAAACAGCTCTTCATGTCCCAAAAAAATAATGTGTCGCAGAGTCTAGCGGAAAAATGTGTTGGGAAAGTTTTGCGACACATTATTTTTGGCGACATGGAGAACTGTTTGGGACACATCCACACATAATGCGACACAATTTTTTTAGAGTGAGCAAGGCAAAATCATTGACACAATGTCAATTCCAACTAGCACCATTATTCTTTTAAATATAACCAATTTTTTATCTATCTTTTATTTATTTAAGCATTCAGGTATCTTCGCAAAACTAAAATAAAATCATGCGGGCAAAATTGCTACCTTATCGTCAAGCAGCAAATCACACATATCGAACGTATTGATGACCGGGATTTGTTGTGTTAGTCGGTGGTGCACCGATGTAAGCGGTAATATCATGTTTGGTGTCGAGATTCGTGGTACAAATCCTAACACTGGACCTGGTGGTTACGTTACCTCAGCATTCAACACAATAGCACTGCACGATTGATAATTATAAAAGTGTGATTATATTTTGACTCGAATTCTGCATTCTTTAGGCTCACCTAAAACCTAAATTATTCAGATAAACGATCTGGATGAGCAATATCACGAATACTCCATAGTTTCTCATTGGGTGCTTAAGTTTGGATTCCAAACTTTGGAATTCATATGAAGATTTCAAAAATCTAGTGTTTATCTATATTTGAGATGCTTTTTTTATACTTCACGTAACATATCGTTTTCTTTCCTCTATTTTGCCTAATCGCACGTGGGAGACATCTCAAAAATAGAAGATATGTGAGAATAAAGTAATATTTGTACTCTTACTGTAACATCAGCTTAAAGAAAACACTGTTCGAATCTCCAGAATCTGCAGAGCATCCATAATAAAAAAAGTTAGGAAAGAAAATTGATGCAAATATTTTGAACAGACACAGTCAATTTTTTCTGATTAAGTTCATGTGCAACTGTTTTTCATAAAAGTATTAATTAGTGAGATTTTTTATCGGCAACGGCTGAGTACCATAAAAATTTTCGCCAATGCTTTAGTTCATATTACTAAATGAAAAAGACGGTTTTTCTTGGCGCCGAAGCAGTAATAAAATTCTATTATTGTTCATTAACTAAATAATCTGTTTTGTTAAATTTTCTTAAAATTCAATCTTTGTTAGTTTGTCGAGATAATACTCAAGAAAGCTTAGTACTGAGTTGTTATGTTCTACAACATTTGGGTGTAACAGACATTTTTTAAACGTATTTTTATTTATTTCCAGATAGAAATACGATTAAACGATGACTAGTTTTGTACATTCATCTGCAACTAGTTTAGTAATATCACTCACTGGATTAGCTGTAAGCTTAATTGGATGGAAAAAATTAGTGGAGAGAAAAGTAAGTTCAGATTGGAAAAGTACAGATGTAACAATGTGTCAGGAAGATGACCTACCACACCTGAAAGAATTCATCTTTTACACTTTGGGCAGTTCTAGAGATCCGGTGAGCTAATAAACTCTACTTGAAGATGAATTTCTATGAAAACCAGTATCCATTTGATGTCCATGACGATCTCATTTTGTTAATACCTCTGATCTAAATTCGAAAGTTTGTCATGCTTCCATGCAAAACAATGAATTTGTGAATGTAGCTATTTATGGAAAAAAGTTCAAAGTTTTTTTCGGCATATCTCAAACAATTTTTGTCCAACATCTTAAGATATGTACGATTACGCAAAAGTGGGTTAAAGAACTTTGATTGTTGTTCTTCTTGCTTTCTATGGAACCATGACGAATCTGACCCAAACAACATTATCGATTTGAAGGAACAAGTCTCAGAAACTGACGTACGTCAATCGGGCAGTACGTAGGTTTCATTTTTGTACTAAAAAAACAGTACTTGACATTCTAATCGAATGTTAATATCTGTCTAGAGAAGGAGACCACACAGAGTGCGCTCGATCTGACATACACTACAACCGCATATCATCAATCAGAAAGTTACAATACATCCGCATCGGATGGCAAACAATCAAAATCGCCAAGCAGAAAACGAACAGCATCAGTTGCAGCAAAAAGTCCTTCCTACGGCTATATGTCAACTGGCAATCAATTAGAGTTTCATCTTGATCCTTCCTGTAAACATTCTCAGACTACTAATGATAGAAAAAATGAAGAGTTGCGCAAGAAACAATTCCATGTAATTTCGCCTGATTCTTCAGTTATGGCTAATAGAGAACAACTTGCTTCTCAGTCTTCTTCACCTTTTATTATTTTTCGATCTCTCGAGCACGCTGGTCCTCAGTCTACTAACGATACCAGCAGAATGACGGAAAATGCAGACGCTTCATCTTTGGTAGACAAAAAAGAAAAAATGAAATTTCGCTGTCACGTCTACAAATCACGTCAACAAGAAAATCGTTTATATTTAAATGATGTATCTATCCACGGTGTTGAATGTTTTGAAAATGACTGTGAGCCATCGGTGTACATTGCATCAAAACGATGCGATACCAACGGAACGTATGTAAACCAGCTCGGAAGTTTATTAGACACAATGATGTTTCCTCAACAAATTAAACGAGCAATATCCTATGTTTCATCATCAAATCTATCGGCATTTGCTCATGAGCCGAGAAACTCCCCTAATCGCTTATTATCAACAAAATCAACCGAAGTACTTCTCAAGCCAAGTTTAGTATTAGGTGGAATTTTCGGTAAGAAACTTCATTACTTTTATATATAAGACGTTAATGGATTTTTTCTTTGTCTAGAGAGAATGTCCAGTGTTCAACGAGCAAAATCAATCAACGAATTATCCAGACTTCGAGATGCCATACTGAGCTCCATTGACAGAAATGGAAGAGAAAGTATAGATTTAAACCCATAAAATATGACTCTGAACTCACAACATGTTTACTTAGATTCTTTATTGAAACTTCATCGAACATTTTCATCGCACTATGTCAAAACAAATGTTGTGTCTTTGGACGTGCCCATTGATGAGCGACGAACATCAGCAAAATCAGCAACAGAAATCAATGTTCCATCAGAACAGCTCACTCAAACGCCCAAAGACAATCGAGTATTCGATTTTGACAAAAAAGAATTTGCCAGAACTGAACCAACTTTTAATGTTCTTAAATGGCCCATTTTCGAGCGGAAAGATATGATGCAAACAAAATTGAATCATTCAAATCTTTTACATTCGTCCGAGGCAAACAACCAGCAGTCAAAAAATGAAGTGCAATCGAACTTAAGAGATGACACAGCTATAGAAAAACTTTTAGTTGATGGTGTTTTATTAGAAATAAATAGCCCATTGGAAGCAATGTTCCATGCAAATAGTAGAGTAAATGAGCGAAAACCAGGTAATACGAGAGAGAAGGGCGTATGCTTACTAATAATATCTCTTTTTCAACATCGCTAATTAGCATAAGTTGCTGATTTATAAAAAACGATTAGTTAATATTTTTCTGTTGCATTTATTTTAGATTTTGATCAACCAAAACAGAAACGCTCTCCAGCAGACAGTACAACTGATCAAATTGTTTTTTCCAGTCGAAAAATGACACCAGATGTATCAAATAAATTAGGAGCTGATAGAGCAGTGACTAAAATGAATTCTCTTACATTATTCGACAGTTCTACTCGAAAGTTAGAGAAGAGTTATCCCACCACGCCAAAATGTTTACCAATTGGTAGCGTAATGAAGCTAATCGAGCCAGCAGACGATCTACAACAAATGATGGAACAAACACAGGATTCAATACCAGCACAACCACCCGGTTCGGATCAGCAGTCGCAACAACAAACACTTTCCGGTAAAAGTACTTCAGTAGGTTCTATTAAACAAACACGATTTCGTGATCAAGAAAAGAACATACCAAAGAAAAATTTGCCGATGTATAATCCTTTGCTTGAAAAAAGCGATCCAATCCGTTCTGATCTGAATCTAACTGAAGCAAAGAAACAAAATTCAAGTTTTGATCCAGCTGTCAACGTACCATCTATCAAGAAAGAGTTACAACCAACGACATCGAAAACTTTAAATAAAGTAAAATGGGTAATTGAAACTCCAATTAGGAATGAAAAACTTGTACCAATAAATTACTTATCTCTTGTTCTTCAAAAATCTGAAACAGCCTCAGTAAGCGAACTGCAAAATTTTATTCCATTAAAGCGGCATGAAGCGAATTCGAGATTCCATATTATCGGCGATCCACACGTCCCTATGAGATTACAAGACGACCCGATATCTCAAAAAACTAGCATGAATGATTCAGATGTTGATTCAACAGTTGAAGATAGAGTAGAAAACGAAATCTATTTACATCAGCAGAGTTCACCAAAAAAATTAACTGTTGAAAGTATTAATAAAACCTCAAAAGATGAAAATGAAGAATTTGATATGGTGCCAAAACAGAAAAATTTTGATAGTTGGTCGCAGAATTCATTCAACAATCTTCAATCGAAGATAACCGATAATAAGCAGTCATTTAGTTTCAGTTTAAAAGAAGTAACAGAAAATATGATCAAAGATGATGTAACATCAAGTTCTCAATCAAAACAAACTGGTCAGCAACAACAAACAACTTCTGGAACAGCAAATAAAAATGAAGTGGCTAAGAATATTAGAAATTCGAATGGTATTCTTATTTTATAAGAACCGAATCTTTTTGACATAAACTTGTTCAGTTGTAGGAAAATATGATAATTCATCTTTAAAACTTGAATACAAGAAAAAGAATAAGTCTGTCAACGATAGAACTATTGATAAATGGACGAATAGAAAAAATGATAACAAGTATGTTTCAAAATTATTATTACAAATGATATTAAATGATAGAAAGAAAGATGAACCTCCTACAAACAAGACAGACAATTTGGTAAGAAAATTCTCTGCTTAATTTTAAAAAAATATTTGACATTTTTTATCGTTAGTCCGAAACTCCAGAGAAACCCATTGTTCTTCAAGATAATGATGTAGATGAAACTAGTTCATCTGCAGGCATTTTAGTATTACAACCAACAGTAGATTCTGAAGCAAATTATTTTACTTTGAATGATCAGAAGAACTTGATCACTGTTTCGGAATTAATATCCAATGAGAATGACGTAAAAGCATCAAAACAGAGTGGAATACATAGTCCACGAAATAGTTTAGGCCTGGCATGTGATTCAATCGAGTTAATGCATAAAAAAAAGCAAAATAATCAAGACCACC
Organism: Didymodactylos carnosus; assembly: GCA_905250885.1. Classification (NCBI taxonomy): domain Eukaryota; kingdom Metazoa; phylum Rotifera; class Eurotatoria; order Philodinida; family Philodinidae; genus Didymodactylos; species Didymodactylos carnosus. The sequence goes on from CAJNOQ010001189.1 coordinate 7,089, forward strand.
AGCAAACAACAGATATTGGAAATAATCAATCATCAAAACGCAAATCCGTATTGAGATCAAGTTTAAATAGTTGCGATCGACCCCAACAAAATGAAATGATTTCTTATGTAGCTATCGATGTAGAATTAGACAATCGACAAGCAATTCAAAAAGAAATACAACATCATTCATCACTCGGGAAAATGATACCGTGCAAGAGTCCAAAACCAGCAAGAGATTCTATAGAGTTGTTGAAAGAAAGAATAGTCTCAACAGGAACATTTTCATTCGGTTCTATTTATGCAGATGTTCAAAAATATCAATCAGATAGTAATGAAAAACACGTTGGATTTATACAAAAACAGGGAGATGTTCTTATAACACCGGTATTAAATGTTGGTCGTAGTAGTTACATTCAACAAGAGGTTTGTCATACTTGTTTTTGAAAAATAGTGTGAAATAGTTTGATTTTCGATGGATTTTAGCGAGAACATTCAAAGAAAACATCAAAAAAACACATATGTTCATATTCAAGTGATATAAGTAATAAGCACCATCAACTGTCAACTTATTCATCGGAAAGAGCGAAAAGTGACATATCATTTACCTGTACACGACAGTCACACATGACTGATATTGAACCGACTACAATAAATAGACTGACAAAGACAACTGAGGCAGCATCAAACGTAGAAAGTAAGACTAAGCAATGTTCATGTTACACACAGGTCTTTTGTTTTAGTATCTATAGTTTTATGGGTTACGAATAAATGAATAATCAATCTACTTTGTTTAGAAGTATGCCTCTCAAAGAGTAATTATGTAGAGATGATCGGGTTTAGTATGCAACCATTAGCAAGAAAGTAAGTGATTCTGATAACTGACATTATATGACGTATTAAGATGTATCTAATACGTAAGATCCAGACAGTTTCTTTAAGATCTGTTGAAGAGGTTCCAAGATCCCATTCCTCTTTTATGTACTATCTAATTGAAGACTTTTTGTACATTTATTATTCGCTTCTAGAACAACTTTTTATTATAGACAAGTCGTCGGTTCTGCGACGATGATTGACATCGATATTGATTTTCGAATCAATAATTGTTTGAGGTCATTACGCGGCTTCATCATAACTGTCATTATGATATTGTTTTATATATTTGTATTCGTGAACAGTGAATTCCGACGTCATTATTGGACAATAAAGGAGGAAGATGATAATAATGATTTAGGTTGAATTACAAAGAAAGAAACGAAGTCTATCCAAACACATTCTTATTCTATTAAAATTAAATAATAATTAGTATTATTGATGACATAGTAGTCATATGTTCTCGAATTAATTATATCGAATATCTTCTTAAATTTTTGATAAAATATTGAACGTTATTATTTACATACTATTGAAAAACACAGTGATCAGCAACCATTGTTCTCAGATTCATCATCATCTTGATCTAAAATATTATCCTTCAACATTCGAGTATGCCCGATATCTCCCTAGTGATCGATTCTTATATAAGAATCTTACCAGAAACATCTAAGTCTCTTACCAGTGTCTTACAAGATTCGAATCGAAATCTTATCAGTTTCTTATATAAGATTGTTTAAGATTTTCCATCGGCAGTCGTAAGTATCTTATAAGAAACTTATAAGATTTTCATAAGAGGTTCGTAAAAAATTCATAAGAAGTACTAAAAATTCTTATGAAGTTTTCGAGCCAATAGAAGCAACTTAATCATAACAGAAATCACCAAAACCAACTCACAAGTTGCCTTCTAGTAAACTAGAATAACATAAGAATTTTTGGTACTTAGGAATTTCTTACGAACCTCTTATGAAAATCTTATAAGATTCTTATAAGATACTTACGACTGTTGATGGGAAATCCTAAACAATCTTATATAAGAAACTGATAAGATTCCGATAAGAATCTTATCAGTGTTATCAAAAATATTCTGTCTAAGGCTGTCAATGTAAATTATCGTTCTTATTTTTCAAAAATGATTTTACTCTAGATGAATGGTTTTTGGATGGCTGACTTTACAATAATGTGAAATCCGTTACTACCTGAGTGCTTTTCTTTCTTCATTTACGGAAAAACTGCCTAAACTACTATCAACTACATATCTCAAAATTTTCAGCAAGCATTTTTTTTAGTAGCACAGTTGAAGGTTAGATTCAAATCTTTAGAAAATTCTCTTTATTTAAGACTTATATAGTTTTGACAATTGAAAATATCAAATTTGTCTTATATAATTGTAACAAAAAAGTTAAAATGACTACATCATATTAGATTTAACATTACTTTTAGTTATTGTAATAAAAGCTTTTGTTACAGGTATGGATCGCTTTCCAGACATTGGGTTTGTTTGTATCTATAGTGGTGGCCTCTATTCGGATTTGAATTGATGATTCTAATTATAGTATATTATTCACCCACTATGATTGGCTCTAATCAGTCTTATCACTACTCTCGTTTTGGAGAAACACTAACCAGTATATAGGCAAGGTAATTACTGAGATGTTTAGCTATATTACAACTTTTGACAGACGTTTTCCAAACATTAACGCTTTTAGTCTCACATTAATTAAAAATTAATATACCTGTTTTTTGTTTCCTAATCAGTAGATCAAGAATATATGTTCTCTTGATGATTTCAGATGTCTGACTTAGATTTCACTTCTTTGACTACTTCACGAACCGATGAAAATGACATCGAAATAATTCAGTCAAATGGTTCTGATCAAATGGAATTTATATCAGATCATTTTGGTGAAGTATCAGATGATATTATAGAACCCATACCACCGTCATCAATTATTGCCGAAAGATCATCAACAGTATCTGTTCCTGTGATACGCACCAGCACTGTCGATACTGAAGATTTGGAAGTAAAATCTAGATGTAGTATAGTTTTGCGTTCTTTCTTTTAATTATTATTCTTTCCTTCCAGGATGTTGAAGATGAAACAATAGTTGAACGTTTATATGGTCTCACAGAAATGTTTCCTGAATGGTTGAGAAATTTTTCTGGACATTTATTTCATTATTCATTTAGTTATTCAACCCGTTTTGCAAAAATTTTCAAGGGAGGTAATTAAAGGTATTTTTATTTTAACATGAATTTATACTATTTTTTTTCTTCTATTTAGCTGCATGGTTTTTAGGTTCATCATTTGTTGTTTTGGTTTTACCTATATTAGTCGAATTAGAATTGTCACAAGTTGCAGAGTATCAAGCGGCTCAAACTCGTCAGGTAATTAATTTTAAATTTTTGTCTAGCTGCTGGTAGGATTCATTTAAACAATTCGACATTTCTGAATGAGGGAACACTTTTGTCATTTGTTCTTGACTTTACTTGGGGACAATTAAAAGTTGGAGATTGTCCTCTCAATTCTATTGCATTTATATTTGTGTTTTTGTTATAGATTTTGCTGGGACCATCAGCAACAGTCAATACAGCATTGTCTGCTGGTGCGCATATGCTTTCAAGTGGCGGCATGTATAGAAGCCAATAAAAAATTGAAAAAACAATAGCGTTATTTTTATGTATTTTTGTTGTTTCACTATGTTTGTGATAGGCCTACTTGAGAGAAGTATCGAAAAATAAACCCCTTGTTTTATTTTTTTCAATACAATCCATTCAGGGTGTTATTTATTTATTTTTTAATAGTTTAGATTGTGAAATACATTTCACGCTAAAAACAACAACAACTTCAGTCGTTACTACGAATTGTTTTTTTTTCTTTCTTTTCTTTTTAACAATTTTTCGTGTTAATATGATGTATAAAAAAGCCCAAGCAACGTTTTTTTTTTCATTCATTTGTTTGTCATTGAAGTGAATTCTTCTTTTTTTTCGCCATCTTCCTAACGCACATTGTTGTTTTTTATTTTTTTATATATAAAAATAGGCTTTTCTTTTGCATATAAAAATATATCTATATACGTGCACTATTATCTACAATATAGACTTTATTTATTGTTACTACTCTCTTAGTAAACTAGTTTATTGCATGATTATATCTGATCGGAATCTTGCCGTTATAATATATCGCTACTTTACTGTTGCTCGTTTAAAAGTTATTCAGATTTTAGTCGAAATTGGTTCTATTTAGAATCATGGACAATAGGGATAGTTTCAGCCTTTGATTATGTATAACCCGTTTTCTATGAAACAAAACAAGGACAGATAATTCAACTTTCTATGTCCAATTTGAAAAGTTTACCTACATAGTTTAACTAGTATTTTTTTCTACAGTGCTATTCTCAAAACTGCTGTAGCAATTCGATAAAAAATCTTATAACATTAAGAATATTTAATTTCTCAATAGTAAATATTGGTAGAGATAGCAGACCATATGCATTGACTGAAATATTCACTCTTCGATGAATAGTTATAGTGCTGCTCAGAATGTGTGCCATTTTCTTGCTTGTGTTGCTTGTTTTATTCAGAAATAATTCGAAACAAACTTCTTTAATACTCAATCTACACGTGGTTCAATTATATTTTGTAGATCATTCTAAGTATATAGTGGTCAGAGAGATGGATTATGAAGTATGTAAAATAGAAAAATAATAGATTTTTATTTATTAATATATTTTGCACATTTTTCTAGTTTAATGATCAATATCAATATGGTGGAGGCTCTTCTACTACCGCTGTTCAACCGGACTTAGTTCGGCAAGGTAGCACTATGATAAGATTTTCTTTGTTCATGAAATTACAAAAGTATTATTATTTTTTCTGATTTTAAGATAGTGAAAATTATTATGATCCTTATACGTCAAATCGAGAAATATTAACTCATTTTGCTGATTTTAAACGTGCAATTAATGAAGGAAATGTTACTCTTATATCACATTATTATAACACAAAGTAATAAAACAATTATTATCTGATATCTATGTCGAAACTTATTAATTTTTAGTTACACAGCCTGGATGATGAGTTTCAGTATGGATTGGCCATCGAGTGATGTTTTGCAAACTCATATTGGAGGTGAGGATTGATACCGTAAAATCTATCGTTGATTTTTATGTTTTTCTATTATGTTTCAGATGATAAATTATTTTTAACATTATATAAAGAAATGTATTTTCGTCATATTTATGCCAGTAAACCTGTAAGTTTTCAAGAAATTACTTTAGAATTGAAAATTTATATTTTTAATAACAACTTTTCTTCTAGGGTGGTGTGACATTGGAAGAACGTATCGATTCATATGTTAACTATATCGATTTATTCAATATGGTATTAGCTAAAGAACCGTTAAAACTTGATTTACCTGATCAATGGTTATGGGATATTATTGAAGAATTTATTTATCAAGTATTATCATTTCATATTATTCTTACTAAGTGTAAACTTTATCTAATTTTCTAGTTTCAATCGTTTTGTAATTTTCGAACAAAACTACAAAAACGTACAGATGATGATGTTGATCAATTAAAACGTAATTCTAAAATGTGGAGTATTCATGCTGTACTTAATGTATTGCATAGTCTGGTGGATAAATCAAAAATAGTTGAACAACTCGGAGCGATTAAAAAAGGAGGTGAGTGATGAGACTTATTTAAACATACTATAATATGAGAATATCTCTCATTTTTTGTATAGTTCCATTTGATGATGGCGGCGATCAAATATGTCAAACCAATTTGTATAAAATGTTGGGTTATTTCAGTTTGATTGGATTATTAAAACTTCATACATTGACTAGTGACTATTATATGGCATTAAAAACAATCGAATGTATTGATTTAGACGTAACAAAACAAGTATGTGTCCTTCAGATAAGAGAAGATCATATTTTGGCGCTTTCTTTGATTTTTCCGAATGGTTTAAGGCCTCCCCTCCTCAGAAATTGTGATTTTCTAACAAAAAATCGGTTTTGAGATAAGCACATGGAAAGATAACCTGAAGTGTTTACTTTCAGAATCTGTATCGCTTTTGGTTATAGAATTGAGTTTTCGGGGATTTTGGGCAAGTTTTCCAGAAGCCTCGGAAAATCGGGTCTTCAAATAATACTCTTTTCCTTGACACTTATGCAACTAAAAATTTTCTGAACACTCAGATTTGTAGAGCAAATGTTTCTGATCGAAATAAGACCTCGCACAACTCTGTATGACCTTGTATCAAAAAGTTACAGGCATTTTCCTAGAAGTCCTAAAATTGAGTATTTCATACAGCGCCGGCGCCGATTTTTGAATTAGGCCTTAGTTTTTTGTCAAAGTGAGTATTTTTTGAAAACCCGGAAGGTTGTTTTGGATTTTGGAGATTGTTGATGCCTGGAAAACCAACAAAGGCTTAATTGAAAAATCGGCGCCGGTCAGTCCATGTAGTTAGGTGTCTAATTTAAAATAAAACAAACCCGAACTCTCCAGTTTGAAGTATATTAAAAAATCTTGGGACACACTTCAGCGTCTTTTTTGGACCTTGATCTCTGGAAAACTCCTAAACCATAAGATTTGGAGACAAAAAAAAATTTTTCATTCCCATAACTCATTAAGCCTAACATTTATGAAAAGTTTCGTCAAGATCGAATGTACGGTGTCGGAGATAATTTCTGAGGGGTTTTATGAACACATACTATTCATGTGCTAGTGTTTCTTTTAGCATGTGTATTGTCAAGTTCCACATTGTATTGTTGCAACGAATTATCATGCTGGCTATTGTTTTACAATGATGAGACGTTATGAAGATGCAATACGAATATTTGTTGATACATATCTTTACGTATTACGTATCAAAACTGTTTTCACCACACAAACATTTCAGAATGATGCGGTATGCAGTTTAGAAAAAAGAAAGAAAGAAGAAACGTTCATATTAAATTTTAATTCTATTTTTTTCTAGGTCAATAAAACAGCCGAACAAATGTTATTATTGTTATCAATCTGTTTAACACTATGTCCAATGAGAATAGATGAAGTCGTTTATCAACAATTACGCGAAAAATTTCAAGATAAATTAAATAAACCATTATTAACTACTGGGTATTTATCAGAATAAAGATCATAACTCAATTTATTTTAGAAAGCAGTTTTCTTTTCTCTGCTCATAAAGAATGCTGGTAGAGTCTTCAATTAAATTCTCAATGTTTTTTTCTAGAGCTGATGGTAAAATGCAATTTCGTGATTATTTTGGTTTTGCGTGTCCGAAGTTTATTTCTCCTTCTCCAACAATTTATGATCAAAGAACAGATCAACAATGGGCAGTAAGCTCTCCATTGATTTCAAAGCAGATGGCAGACTATTTTCATATGATATATAAATTCATTTCTATACGTTTAGGAACCGTTTAACAAACAAATTGAGGTATTTACGGAAGAACTTCAGGAGCAAATAAATATACCAGATGTGCGAAGGTATGTGTTTTGTCATGTGGTGACGAGGTTTTTATTTATTGTTTGTCTATACTCATTAAAGTTATTTGAAATTGTATACAACATTGAATATTGATAAATTGGCAGGATTTATGGAAAAGGTCTTGAAAGAAAAGAATCTATTATTTGATCTTCATATAACTTTTTTTCTTTTTTTAGACTCCACAAGAAGTCAAAACTATTTTGTTAACATTTAAGGTTGATAACAATTGATACGAATTTGTGTCCAAACTTATCAAAAAAACATTGTTCTTTTCTTTAGCATAAATTAAGTCGAAATGATTGGGCTCAAAAAAAAGAAGAAGATTTTCAATCGTCAGCTGATATTGATTTTTATGTCGATAAAGTATGTATAATGCTGTATTCTTTGCACGAGGGATAGTCCTTCCTAATAATTCAAAGTTTTTCTTTTTGCTGTTAAAAGATTTTGAAAATCTTTTGTTTCGTTAGAATAAAACAGTAGTACAGTGAGCGATAATTTGTTTTGAATGTTGTACATATTCGGAGATATTTTTTACTCAATGTCTAATCTTTGAATCCTCGCGACGGTTCCGAGTATATAGACAGATAGGAAATTTCTCTGGATCTTTCAGATATTTACCGATACATTGTGAAAACTGCATTGGCCTTGACATTTGGCTTGAGAGAACAAAGATATCGAAGTTATCAGTTGAATATCTTTCGAATTTTCATACGAGTTTTTATAGTTAAAAACATTATTTTATAATATTTATTTCTAGGAAATTATTCATATTGCTGATACAAAAGTAACTCGACGTTACAGTGATTACTTAGTAAAACAAATTCTCAAGTATGAAGAAGTAAGTTTCTCGTTTTAATGTAATACCAAGTCTTTGATAACTAAATGTTATATTACTCTTTTTTAGCTCACTCGATCGATTAGTGAAGGCTTTGGTCTACGTTATAACAACAAATAATGATAATATCCATTCAAAATACGTGACGACGACACAAAAATTCGTTTATATTGTTATTTCTTTTGATGTGTTTTTATTGCTGTTGTTACTCTCTAAGCGTTAAAGTTATACTGTTTTTTGTTTTTGTACCGTCGTCGCGTCAATAGACTCTCGTAATGTAATAACGAAAAAAGCAAACTGTTGTAAAACTTATTAATAAGAAATTATATTCTAAAATTAAAACATGTATCAATTCTCTTCTATTAGCATGCCTAAAACTTGAGTATGGGATAAAATAAAAATCTTCATTTCAAAAACTATGGTATATATTTACTCAAGAAAAAAGATTTGACTTGTCAAAAAATATTTATTCTCACTAGTTTATGAAACAAGGTTACGCTATTTGTGACAAACACAAAACTAACCAATTTCCACACTGTGTATCGATGCAGTTTATGTATAAAAAGAATATCGTGAAAGGTAATTTAAAATGGATTTATGTTTGCAATGTTGCATTAAATGATTCAACCTAAATATTAGAAGCAATGAATATTTATTAAATAAAATAACTATCAATTATGCTTTGTAGTATGTTAGAAGAGTCCGAAACTCAAACATTCATTACTCGAAAATTAACGTTTAAAAATGATGAGCATGATGATAATGATGAAAATGTATCCATTACAATTTTGGAGGTTCGTTTCTAAAGTAATTTATCCTTTAGGTTATCAATTTTGATTTTGTTCAGAGATGTGAAACATCCTATGGACTTTATTTATGGCCTGCGTCTCCTGTATTAGCACAATATTTATGGCACTACCGTTCTACTTTTATTGGAAAATGTATTCTAGAGGTAAATTAATCTATATATAAAATGTTCAACTGTTCTAATATTTGTACCTTGGAAGTATAGATTGGTTCTGGAACATCTTTGCCAGGTATTTTATGTTGCAAGATCGGAGCAGAAAAAGTTATCTTATCAGATATAGAAAATTGTTTAAAATTAATAAATGAAGTTGTAAAAGTGAATAATGTAGCTGATCGTATTTATATTGAAAAATTGAATTGGTATGATAAAATTTCAGTTGAAAAGTTATTGGAAAAACATCATCCAGATATAATAATAGCTTCAGATATATTTTTTAATAAAAAAGGTATTTACTCTATCTAACTAAAACATTTTAACGAGCTATTGTGTTTTATTTGTAGACTTTGAATCAATTATAGCAGTGTTAAATTTATTATTTGAATATGGAAAACCGTCACTTATATGTATAACAACTGTTGAAATAAGAAGGTTTGTTGCAAAGTAATAATCATCTGAATAAATTTTGAATATGTATGGTTGTGGGGTTGTTTTAGTCGTAGCACAATGTTGAAACTGAATTATTTTCTCCGTTTATGGAATTTGAACGTCGAAGTAGTACCGCTGAATGATTTTAATGGAGATGTAGAAGATATTGCTTGCTCCAAGTATCCCGCTGGACATGATATTCGACTTTTAAAAATATCAAGGCACCGATCTGTTTGTTAATTTTTTAAATAAAATATTTTGCACTATGGGTTAGTGACATTTTAAATAGTAATACGTTGGTTTTGCTTCTAGGTGTTCTATTTTTATATCAAGTCACCTTAATGAATGTCACCTGAATTAATACATTGATAGGAGCGGATGTGGAGACAATGTGCTTCTCATACAATATTATTTCTCTAAGCATGATTTAATCGAACTAATAGTGCATAAAATAAGCACATTTTCCCCTTTCCAGCATATGCCAATAACCTAAGTTTGGAGACGCTACTGTCTCTTACTCATATCAATATTTAACTTTTGTGATGATCTCTCAGCAGATCCTGGAGCTAAAATTTGTCAAAACAAGACCGGAATTCACGAATTAGCAATGGCAATGAAAAAACTGTCACACCTTGTGTCCACTCGCTATCAAAAACAAACGGCAAGTCATACGCGACAATTTATGATGGTATATGGCGACATCTATTAAACAGAAAGCAAGATTGCGAAAATCAAAAAGCTTTTGTTATTACGTAATTTGAAAACAATTAGTCATCAACGTTTCTGATACAATCTGAAATTTCCAAAAGTTTAACGTATTTTGTAAGTCAGAGTTGCATCGATATACGCATGCATCTATCCAATCAAAGAAAATAATCATAAATAAATAAAATTGAACAGAATAGAAAACAAAAGGAAAACTGAACATTCTATCCGTTAAGGACGGGACAAGGTGTTTAGTAGTTTAGATTGCAGTGTAAAAAATATAATATTGCGCGACGGAAAATAGTCGCGTGCACACCTGGAAACGACTGGCATATGTATGACATTTCAAAATTTTTTCCCCAAAGATGTTGATTATAAATATTTCGGATTTTGTTGGCAGAAAGCAATAGTATTTTTAGTTAGTGGAAAGAGAAGCAACCTCTCTGTATCTTCCTTTTGTTACATCATTCCTGAATAAACACGCTCTGGAGTGCTCTTCCATTCTGGCCCACACTTGAGAATAATAAAACGAATAGAAGTTATCACTGGAGTATTGAAAGTCAAATAAACGAACGCTTTCTTATCTGTTTTGTGTATAGTATTTTCGTTAATTATGTTTTATTCTTTTGCGAAAAGTGAATGGATTGAGGGAAGATTAGCTAGTACGTTACTAGTAAATCTGATATGTTGGGAAATCTACAACTATTAATCTTGAAAAAAATTGTCTCTTCCATTCTGTTTTCTTTCAAGCATATTCTGATACATTTCTCCTTTATTTTCTCATGAACGAGGAAGTAGTCTACAATTCTTGCTGTTCCGTAAAATGCTAGTAACTCCTGATCCAAAAGGGATGAAATCATTTTCTTTTTATGTAGTCCTGATCTTTCTCTATCTACGATATGAATTTAAAGATTTAGCTGCTAATAGTTACTGAAAGACAGCTATTTTACGATCGAGCTCCCTGAAAATGAGACCCTGACATAAGAGTTTCTTTCCAAAAAAGTTCATAACTCATTCTAGGAACGTTATTTCGACTTCAAACTAGCAGGTTATACTCTTTGACGACTGTAGACTATTCAGCCAAAGTATGAAGATTGACTATTGTGTGTTTCCTAAAATTTACATTTCATCTCTTTGGATCAGAAGTTACTAGCATTTTACGACAAAGAAATGAATCGCTTAACGATCCAGTAAAAGAGGCCGACACTGGTGGGGTGATCAGCATTCGGTAAGAACTTTGACCACACAAAATTAGAAGCACATCGCTATCATGGTTTTTGAGTTACAGGGGTGACACTACTTTTACGGAATACTATGTCTGTTCACGGTAATACTCAGGTGAAATATTAGTGAAGAAAACACCATTAATATGTTGAAAAAAAGCCATGTCTAACTTTACTTGCAGCCGATAAATAGAAATAAAGTACAATTGACCAACGTTTTATCTTTTTGTACAACATGTGTTTCGGATCATGAAAATTGTGATAAATATAGTTCGAGCTGCGTATGTTCGTTCTAAGCTATCTTTAGTTAATGAATGAATTATTTTTTTGTTTTTGAATACCCTTTCTCATGATATGGATGAGTTAGTTGCTGTATCCTACTGCTATATTCACGAGTTTGTTATCCACTTTGTTTATACATAAACGAAAGGCAAAAAGTCAAGGCTAATAGAATTTTCAGATCAATTTCATGATACGTCAACAATACTTGGCACTATATGAGACACTTTGATAGCTAAGCGCAAAGATGCTCTTAATTGGAATTATTTACTTTGCTTAGTCGAGAGAATTAAAATATACCTCTAGATTTATGTTTCTGTCGCATGGAGTGTCTGTTTGTATATGGTCATGTGTTTGATTATTAAATAGAAAAACAAAAATATATTTACGAATGTCTGTATACTGAAAAATATTTTTTCAAAAAAGGAGTGTATAGACTTATAATAATAACAATAATACGAACAATCATAAAAAATGTGTGCGTGTACGATTGACATCCGGATGAGAGAATGTCGTATGTCGTCAGCAAGTATTTGTAGAAGAAAACGTATTTCAACAGAAAGATGAAGAAAACAAACTGCAGAAAAAAAACACTGAGTAATTGAAAAACTATTAGATATTGCTCTTTCTTATGTGTGCATGCCTTTTTACGTATTTGGTGTTGTTGTTTTTTCTCTTTATTGTAATGTTTTTCAGACAGATTTGATTCTTTCTTATATACATTACCTTTTTTCTATCTACTCACAACACACAGATAAACGCATTGAGACAAAGAACAAGACGAAAGAAAAGAATAAAAAAATGAAAATAGCAAAAGAAAATTCATCATCAGCGTTGGGAACACATCAATTTCACTCAAATAACGCACAACTACTCACATTGCCACGATATTTTTCTTTCTGTTCTTCATCATCATCGTCGTCTTCAACATCTTGTTCTCCGACTACGTCAAATCAAGCATTTTCTTTTAAAACGACTTCTTTCTCCTGTAGTCAACAACAAAAACAGCAAAATTATTTTGATAATCAACAAGTTTACTTTCAACTAGCTGGTGACAAATATTATGATGAACAACGATCGCCACTCTCGTCATCTGATGCTAATGTGTCAGACACATGCAATAATTTTCTAACATCTTATGCGAGTTATGATTTCTATGATCGTCCAACTTATTTTTCATTAGATCATTCAATTATTAAAACAGAGGACGAAACACTTTATCCCATACAACAACAACAAGTTGAACTTGATTATACCTGTTTATCATCAACTGTCACACCGCATGCTCCATCAACAGTGCCATGTTCTCCGCCACCCGAATCATTAGAAACACCCATTTATACCGAGCTTGCACAACATAAGTTGTCATCGCATGAAAAATATATTCCGTGTATCAATTATTCTCAAGAAATATTTTATCAACAATTATCAACCGTCGAAGTATCAGATTCAAAGGTTGAGCAACCAGTAAAAAAATTAACCAAAAAAATGACAACCTCTACAATATTAACACCACCGACATCTAAAAAAAGCGTTTATGCTCGTCTTGACTGTCCACAATTTGGAACCTATGACATATGTCAAGAAAAAACAGTTATTGGAAGACAAAATAATCGTCGACAAATTGATATAAATATGGGTGTGTATGAGGTGCATACAAAGAAAAAACACGTTGAGAATCTTGTTTTCTTTTAAGGTGCATCATCAGTTGTGTCACGAGTTCATTTCGAGCTGTACCTTATTGGTAATGAATTTCAATTAAAATGTATAGGTAAAAACGGTATATTTATTAATACAAATTACACAAAAATGGGTGCTACCACAGTTCTACCAAAACAGTGCGTATACGAAGCTTTATATTGTCGTGTTGTACAGGGTGAACAATAAATCATTGAAACTTTTTTTCATATTCAGATGCAGTTTACGTTTCCCAAGTACAACAATTTCTATTACATTTTCATCGTTTTTAAACAATCGTCAGGATATTTCTCGACATGCTTCAACAGATGTTCAGCGTTTACCTCATTCGTCAACATCAACAACTTCAATCTTACAGCAGACACCACCACTATTAGCACCTTCCCTAACCCAAACATTTCATCAAACAGTCTCAACTGTACCACAGTCACAACAGTCAATTAATCATCAACACAATGGTCATAATTCCATTAAAAATAATCACATAAGTGGAAATATAATACCACTTACGATCAACGTACCTTCCGTTAAAGAAATGAACGGATTAAAACTACCAGGGATTGAAGTTTTTCATAGTTCCCCACCTCCTATGTCTCCAGTGAATCAGATTAGGTTTGTCGTTGCTTTATATGAATCTGTATCCACATGTTGGATTGTGTTTTAGTTCAATTACTTCATGTTCAGTCAGTCCGATCAGCAACACATACAATGATCATAATGATAACTTTAATTTAGGACGAATGTTTAGGTAGGACTGGGCTGACTAATACCACTATGGCTCAGTCAAACATTTTCTGTATTCTAGTTCGGATACGCGAACATCAGACACGCCAACAATTCATCGTAAATCATCAAATGATTATTCAGCTGATTTAGATAAAAATTCTTCAGCAAAACCGTACGTTTGACCGCGCTGTTATTTCTAGTCCTTTTATATTTTATCTAATTTTAGACCATTTTCGTACGCGCAACTGATTGTACAGGCTATAGCTTCTGCAGAAGATCGGCAAATGACGCTGAGTCAGATATATACGTATATATCAATGAAATATCCATATTATGAGTCAAATAATCGTGGATGGCAGGTGAGAAACAATCATTTATCTTTTTATTTTCTCACACAAACATTTTTTTCACTTTATAGAATTCTATTCGACATAATTTGTCGCTAAATCGTTATTTTATACGTGTGGCACGCAAACAAGATGATTCCGGTAAAGGTTCATTTTGGCGTTTGGATCCAACATGCGAAGATAAATTAATTGAACAAGCATTTCGCCATCGAAAACAACGTGGTCTTAGCGGTGGAAGAAGTTTTGGTGATAGTACATGGTAAATACAAAAGAAGAGCGATGTAGTTTCTGCTTATATCACTTCTGTTTGTTACTTGTAGTTCTGATCCACAATCTCCGACACCGTTTGATCAATCTGATTATCCCTTGTCTGATACAAATAATAACTTGACGACAAGTCGTCCAACAACCCCCTTTTCTCCATTTGATGGTATTTCTCCCTCTCGAGACAAAACTAACAGCAGAAAATATTCATTTACAACAAATCAAGAACAAATTTTAACACGTAAGAATTTATCACATGTTTGAGAATAATAACAAGTGCTTTGGCTTATCTTTTAGCTGGATGTAACGACGAAAGCGAACCAAGTAAGAAAAATCAACTGAGAAAGAGAGAGAGAAAAGTTCAGTATTTCTCTTTTTTTTTGCTTGTAGGAAAATCTGACAATAATAATCGAACAATTCCTTTTCCAGTATTACTCTGTTCGGCTAATGGCAATAATGTCTTAGGCGTCGTTGAACCATCATTACTTCGTAAGTGTTTTCTGCTTGGTATGTCTGTCCCATCATCGACAGCGTTAACGACAAATGTAACATCTTTACCATCCACAACAATAACAACTAATATTATGAACGATAAAAAGGATGATAACAGCAGTCTATCAACAACAATTTTATCAAAATATCCAAACGGCAATGAAAATAATACAAATTATGATGGCAGACATGTACAACAACCGTACAATCCGACACCATTAACGAAAAGTCTCTTATCTATGAAAACGGTAACGGCAGTTCAAAGCGATAGTGAATACAAGCTGTAAGTTTATAATTGTTTGAAATCATAGTATAAGCTAACATGTGAAATAGTATTCTCCAAGAAATACTATAGATTGACTTTATGCGGTATCTATTGTACAACTTCTCGTTTTAGAAATATTCTCTCTGGTGTGAACAATACTTCGAGTGTGCCAGCGGTAAATAAGACTGTAAGACGTAGAAAGCCTAAAAAGCGAACTGCTAATGGCCAAAAATCGAGTAATATAATTACCAATACACAGCAAAATAATGATGAGATAATAATTCAAAAACAGGATCATGAACAAAATGCACAACAAAACTTAGTTGTCTCTGGCGAACATGATGATCAACAACGTATTCCTTTATATCAATTACTTTGCGATATATTACAACAACCAGAAATAAGTCGTTTATTACGAGATTATTCTGAATCAATGACAAATGATGGCGATTCATCCTCAACAACAGCCACATTAGCGATTCCTCAACAACTTATGACTATTGTATCACTTGCTAATGCATTGTACAATAACAACACATCACAATTAACATCAGCGTTAAAAATTGATGATGATAGAAATGAAACAGTTGAAGAAGCAAAAGAGATTAAACATGAAACAGACGTGCCATCTTCGAGTATTCACCTGCCAGATGATCAAATACAAGAGGATATTCAAGATTTAAGAATGTCGAGTAATGATGAACCGATGACGACACAAGTACAAGAAAATGATGTTCAGTTATCGGAATATGAAACACTATTAACTAGTCTAAATGAATTAGCACAAAATATAGATGACGAATCTCTCACGCATTTATTATCGGCCATAGATCCAAATATTTTAGCTACTATTCGTGCAACAACGTGTCAAGAACAAGCGGCAATCCCATCAACCACAATAAAAAGTGATGAACAACAGCAGCATAATCAGCAGGATGAATTACAACAAATCATATCAGAATTGTTTCGTAAACAAAAGTTATATAATTTACCGGCAGCCGCTGCCTATTCAAAAAATGATGAACAAACTACGAGTACGTATCACTTAACTTTTATATCCATTGGAAGTAGACATAATTTGTTTGTTGTAAGAAAAAGTACAAATTCACGTTTTGGTAATTGATGCGGAAGTTCTTGTACACTCCTTTTTACTGTGTTAAATGACTATGTTAAAATGACTACATCCTGTTTTCACGAGATATGCAGTTCTTTTGTGAAAATAAGACTATAGCATGCGACGTTTCCTGTTCAAACATGAAAAGATAGTTTTCATGTACTCTGAATCTCCATTGTGTGAACACAACAGGTTTTGTTTATCATTTAGACGTGAATCATGAGACAGAACAAAATCAACAACAATATAATCCGGATACAATCATGAATGATACCAACGTACAACTTATTTCAAATTATTCGTTAATGTTATCGTCGGCCACACCATTACAAAAAAACAAAGAGATATCCACTTTATGCTTTGACCCAAAAATAGATGCATTTCAAGCCGTAAAGAGTGAAAATAAAGACAAACGATCGTTTAATGACAAACAAAAACTAAAACGTTCAGTTTCAAGTCAATCACAAAAGAGGTTAAAACGAAAAATATTTTCTTCTTCGCCATCATCACCAGTTTTATTTGAGCAAATCACGGCAGCAACAAATGAAACTGAATCATTATTAAAAAAATCAAAATCAACTGCGAATGACGATGAGCAAAACCATATCGATGATTCCTTAGATAAAGAAGTTGAAAATTATACATTCGGAAATAATTACAAACGTAAAACGAGTATGGATAATGGTAAAACTGAAGAAGATAATATGGTAAAAAAGTTCAGAAAAAATAGTACAGACGAAAATAAACAACAACAGTCTATTCCCTTATTATTATCAACCATTGTCCAGGGTGAAGCACCAAAGCCAGATATGTAAGTATTATAATAGAATATAAAGACTAGGTGAAATAAATAAAGAGCAAAATCACTATATGAAACAGACGATCACCATGTCATGATTTGCTCCTTATCGAAACGTATCTGATTTTAATTTCCGCAGAAATTGGTAGAACATAATGAAGATATTTTGTCTTTCAAGATGTACCTTGCACAATGCTGATCACGTTTAAATAAGTTACTCCATTCACAAAATCCAACTGTATCTTACAGTCGTAATATTGTCCAAATTCTTGTATAAAATTATTTTAATAAAAATTAATTTTTTCCTTGATAGTTTTTGAGTGAAATTTAGATGAATCGCACAACCCAGTCCAATACTCTTAGTATAAAGCGCGTAAAACAGATGATTCCAAGTATAAGCAGAAAAAAAACGATCTTTTTGTCCTGACACGAAACTGACAAAGATATTTTTTTTCCTTACAGTTTGTTTTTGCCAGATATTTGTTCTACGTTACAAGTTTTTGCTATTCTAGTTCGTGTGATACAGACCAAAGTTAAATAAACAATCCGGATATATGCTTATAAACTGAAACAAATGACAGTATATCTACAAGTGTTAAAACAGGTTCGTGTAATTTATTGGCAAAAAAATCCAATACATGTGATATCATACACAAATGCAAAAAGTATTTTATTAAATCCTAATAAACGACTAAACTTTGTCGATAGAACAGTAATCGATAGCAGTGGCGATAAACAACGTTCTAAAAGTACGAATTAATTTTGTTTTGTAATATGTAGATAAAAGTATGGTTTTTTGTATGTGTTTATTACATTACGTGTGTCCTTATATAATTGCCTTGTTTGTACATTCTATAGATTTGTAATTGTTGAACAGTTTGTATTTTCTCTTCTCTTGCTATACCACACAGCACTTTAATTTCTTCTAACCGGTTGCTATTTTCCTATCTGCTCTTTGTTGCTTGCTCATTTTTTTGTTTTATATAAAATTTATGTATACAGTGATGATTACGATGTTTTATGTAATAAGAATCTCTTCCCTTTTATGTAGAAGACTTTTTATATACTCAGGAAAATAAACACTGTTTCTTATCACCTCCTTTTCGATATTTTACCAGTTCGCTATTAGATCTAGATAGAAAAATGTTCACACTTAAGAACTCAGTTCATTAAGCTGTTTTTTACTACATCGTATAGTTGAGATAGTGCATTTGCTATTTATCGATATAAGACAAACTTAGCATGTGCATTTTTTTTATGGTTGTTTACACACGAAAACAAGCAGCCATCCACCTCTATAAATATTGTTATTTTCATTTTCTGATCTTATTCTTGACGTTGTGTCAAAAAACAACAACTAACTCTTATATGTATTTGTGTGTATTTTTGAAACGAATGTGATGTGTTTTTTGTTTTGTTCCAACATCTCCATTTCAAAAGATCAACTTTGAAAGGGAAAAAACTAACAATTGAATTCATTTTATTTACTTCTAATTAATACATTTCTTAAACTCATCATATGTGCGTTATGCAGGATGTTCCACAATAAAAGTCACTTCCATTGCTTTTTTTTAAGAAGAGCAGTAAGGCATTCTACCCGTTCACAGTGGGCATCCAGGCGGAAATTAGGTGAAAAATCGAAGCTGCTCCTAATTCAAATACAAATAGTGGAAAATGTAGCCCTTTCAAAGGGCTATCGAATAGTATATAGATGTCTATTTTGAAAATGGTTTCTACCACGAGAAATCACGGTACACAAAACCGATTACGGATATCGTTCCTACATACCAACGGAATAAGACAACGGAAATGCATCGAGACTGTTGTTAGACACAGAATTATCCTCGTACCTAGTCAAGAAACCTCTAGCACGAGAAATGGAGAGATAAATTTTTTCAGAAAAGTGTGCTATCTGTTTCTTTGACCACTATAGTGACTATCATACTGTTAAACAGATGATTTCTAATCTATTGCTTGTTTATTTATTATGTTAGATTCGTTCAAATCAATTAGGTGAATTAATGAAAAATTTAGCCAGAAATCATCAAATTTTCCTCCCTTCAAAACTCTTATAAAATGAATACACCTTGTTAGTGAATAATTACTTCGATGTTGGTATGTTGAGATCTTTTCTCTTTTAATTATAAGAAATATATAAAATGTTTGATCTTACAGTACTCTCATACAGAAAAGGTTATAATACTGTTCACTACACAATGTTTAAATCAATATATCTGACAACAAGATTTGATTGTATTTAGGTAGATTTAGTATTTTCTAATCTCATTTCAACTCCAAAAGGTTTTTAAGTCTAACGAGGGAACCTATGGAGATGAAGCACTCCGATTTCGTTCGTTCTTGCGTGGATCGATAGGGCATGTGGAGTGGGTAAAAAGCCTAAGAGGGTTCGGGCGGAGACTTTTCCCTTGGGAAGTTATGGGCATTTTACGCATTTTCTCACGTCAGCGGAAAACAGGCAAAATTAAAAAAATCACAACTCTGTCCAGGGAAGTCGTAGAGGGCTGAAAGTTTTTTTGGTGGTGAGGATAAAGGTTGTCTTCATATCCTGCAAGTTTCACAGTTCTATCGCTTTCTCTCATTCAGAGGCAGAACTTTCCATAAAGGCAAGGAAACGCCATGAGAACACTGCTTCGTCTGTCTTACACTTTCAAATCTGTTTGACTTTCGTCATTTTTATTCCTTTATGATTTACAATCTCGAGTTCGAATCACGACCCTTAAGGTAACAGTAACAGGACTTCACAGAAACTAAGAGAGAAAAAACCTACACTTTAATGATAGTGGTAGCTGGTGTAAAAATGCGAGAAACAACAAACTTTCGAACAATAGGCACACTGGATAAATGTCGTATTCGTACATTTACTGATATGACAGCGATCCCTGTCGAACGAGAAACAAATCTGTTCGACGTTGAAAAATGCCCTGGATTACAGAGTTGTGATTTTTTTTAATTTTGCCTGTGTTTCCGCTGACGTGAGAAAATGCGTAAAATGCCCATAACTTCCCAAGGGAAAAGTCTCCGCCCGAACCCTCTTAGGCTTTTTACCCACTCCACATCCCCTATCGATCCACGCAAGAACGAGCGAAATCGGAGTGCTTCATCTCCATAGGTTCCCTCGTAAGTTAAAGGGTTTTAGTCTTTAAATCTTATTAATTTGAAAGATGCTGGATACCATAGAAAAATTCATATTTATCTAATCACTTATTTTCCACTGTCGAGTTGTATTAAAAAAATATATTATCTTCGATTAATACATATATTTTTGCAAAGAAACAAAGTTGAAATGAGATTAGAAAATACTAAATCTTGTTTAGATATATTATTTAAACATTGTGTATGAGAGCACTCTAAGATCAAACATTTCGTATATTTCTTATAATTAAAAGGGAAAAGATCTCAAAATACTAACATCAAAGTAATTATTCACTAACAAGGTGTATTCATTTTATAAGAGTTTTGAAGTGAGGAAAATTTGATTTGCAATTGAGCAATTTGCAATTTGCAATTGAGCAATTTGCAATTGAGCAATTTGCAATTTGCAATTGAGTCCTTTTTTCCTAATCCGTCTATATCCAAGAAGATTAACTAACATTCTTTCTACCCTTTTTGTTCATTTTAGCTAGACAGACTTATTCATCTCTTTTTTGCACGTTTTTCGTGGTAGCCCGCTTTTGTACGGGATTCCAGCGTACTTAATGCATCCTGCATGCTTTAAGGACAGCGGGATACTCTACTTTGTGCATAAAAAAAATGCACCTAATTTACATGGGAGAATACATTCAAGCTGCCTTAACTATCCATCCACAGTGTCTCACGTAGATCAGAATCCAGGCGCCTTCATAAGGCCTCGTGACGCGTCTTTTACATGGGAATACCTTCTTATTAAGTAAAAATGAGATTCCCTGTAAGGCGATTGAAACGTACCTCTTTTTTCACATTGCAGTATTATTATCAGTATCGCACTTCATGCATGAAGTCTATCCAGTAATTAAGGGTACTTTTTTAGGGAGATAGGACATCGAAAAATAAAATCGATGTATTTTTGCCCAGAATTTTCGGACGTGCTCTTCTATGGGTTTTCTGGAAAACTCAAGTTTTCATCGGATCACATTACGACCCTCGAAACAATGGTCCATCGAGCTCAAGATTTTACCACAGATACTTCAGACCCTATCTAAGGATGTAAATTTTTCTTTTCGAAAAAAATGTGCTTTCCTTCTCGAGATATTGGAAAAATACTAAAAACCCTGTATAAAAAACCTTCTCACACCGAAAGTTGAAATCGAAAATGCGTAAGAAAAATTTACATCCTCAGATAGGGTCTAAGGTATCTGGGGTAAAAGTTTGAGCTCGATCGGACCGTTTTTTCAATGGGTCGTAATGTGACCCGATTGAAGGGACCATCGAGAAAACGCATAGTGAGAAAAACACATATTCTACGTAGGGCTCTGATTTTTAGCGCATTTGTGGTGATATCTCCACGAAAACTCATCGGAAAATTCTGGAAGACATCTCATTTTGAAGAGCACACTTCCTTCTATCGTGCTAAATATAAGAAAAAATTTTAAACTACTCAAGTGAGTTAGTGCTAGGTAAAACAAGAGCTTCTTTTTCAGCTACGAAAACTTAACCATCTTTTCTGAGAAATTAGAGGACAACAGAAAAGTCCCATGTCGATCAAGATTCCAAATATGCCATTCTCTCCAAAATGAACTTCCGTATAATGGTCGGGAAACCTACATACTGATGAACAAAAATTAACGATCTATTTTTATTAATTAAAATTCTTCTTCATTATTTCAAAGAGAATAGTGTATCCACATAGGTAAGCGAAGAAGAATGTCTACAGATGATGGTGATCAAAGGCAAACATTCACTGTGTGTTTAATCAGAGGTTCTGAAAGACTGTGTAGGAACGACCGGATATCAGTATTAAAAATTATCCATAATTTAGTAGATTTTAAGGTAAAATCAAATAGCAAGTTTTCCTTGTCAGTATAATGTACTCAAAGTATTTTAGTGATATAGAATGGTTTTTAGAAATATTATTATCAAACTTTAATCAATCTTTCGATACACTAATTTTCAATTTACAGTCGATTGAATTGGAAATTAATGTCACGTGTTAGATCGTAGGCGAATGTTTCTAATTCATATTGAAGATAATGATTTACTGTGTATTAAACATAATAGTACTCATTCGTTAGCTATTTATTTAACAGAAAAGACGTGCAAAAATTTAGAAATCAAATTATTTTACAATTAAAACTATAACAAATTTCACACGTTCTAATTTTTTAGTTTTGCACCATCCATTATATAGATATAAAAAGAAAAAATTTGATTAACAGCATACTGTTCTTCTAGATTTATTATAATATCAATTTTCGTCATGAGATAAGGTCAAAAATATACAAGCAACCATCTGAAACTGAGATTCAAGCTTAAACGCTTGTTTTTCTTTACTTTACAGTTAAAAAAATGGTCTATATATCCTATTTTTCATTAATTAATCTCATTCTCGTCTATTCGACTGTAGAAACATTACTCAATTTATGTAAATGAGTAAGTACTACTGAAAATTGACACTTTTTCTATTAAATCAGATATGTACCGTCTGTATACTCATTATAGATCATATTTACTTGACAAAAAACATTGTTGTTTCATCATGTTCAAATAGCCTTTACACCTGAAAGAATTGCAGAAATTTTTCTATGTGCATCTATGGCTACATTAAAATGTGAACAAAAAAAAAAAATAAGTTCTTTTTTTATGCGACACTGAATAGAATTTTTGTGATCTTAAATCATTAATAAATCCATGTTCTTCTCTCCAAACTTAAAATGAATCGAATAAGGCCTAAAACACATGTATCTCTTTCTTTTCTACGTCATAACTAAAAAATTTGAAACTTGTACTCATGTTGTACGATCTTTAAATAAAATTCTTATGAATCTTCATAAATTAATTACATACGTCATATAACGGTATCAATTAATTCAAAATCTAAAAATATTGATAGTATTTCTATATCATGAAATGGATTCCGTAAAATGTCGTCAAATAGTTGTATGTATGACTTAGAAATTGAACAATTTCATTTTAGACTAAATCAAACGGACAAAAAAAATATTTTAATTAAAAATAGTTACCTACTGAAACTCTATTTCAGTGTTATGTGAGAACTACATCAGAAGAGTGGAAAAAAGATAAAACAAAGGAAAATATACTACTTCTATATATACATCATTTATTAGAAAAATTTGTTCAATACAAGAAAAGAAACAGATGAGGTAAGAGAAACTTGTATATTTGAAACGTTTCAAATTTATAGTATGAAAAAAAAAGCTGACAATCTAAATTGTTTTTATTTCAAATTTCACTTATAATTGTTTAGGAATGCTATGACTTGTAAATTTATTTCAGAATATGGTATGTCCAGGTGTAAATGATTGAGAAATAAAAAGAAGAAAATATTAAAAAAAAAGATATTTTCATTTGAAAAAAACAATTTCTCTTTGTTCGTCTATCATCCATGTTTTTTTCTCTCTCTAATGAAGAGGCGGGTTTTTAACACGAAACAAAAGAGAGCGCACGACAGGGTTTATTATACTGCGTCTTCGACAAGCTTTTTCATACTTTTAAAATAATTATACTTCATATTCATTTATTCTATATCCTTAAAAAGAAAAAGAAAAATCATACAAATAAAATAAGTAAGTTCCAAAAATAAAAAAAACATTTTTGTGCACACGAGCATTCCAAAATTTATTTTTGTGAACTTGCATACACATCGGTTCCTTTTCATGTAATGCTAAAAATATCTTCCAGATGAGGCGGTGAGAAAATATGACAGTAGTTGACAATATATGGAACTAATTAGAGAGATCTGAGAGCATTTCTAAATATATATTATAAAAAATTCTTTATGACAGTGTACACCTATACATTGACTGTCAAAATCGATCCTATAGTAATAGAAAAAAAGGTTATTCTAACACTGGCAAAAGTTAACCATATATGTGAACTAACTTAACCTAAAATAGCGTAATATAATCATTCTTTCGTCATGATTTTTTAATTTTGTTTTAAATTTGGTATAACTTTTTGTTTAAAATAAGATTTTATAAGTCATGATTCAACGCGATTTTCCTAAAAAAGTGGTAGTTTGAGGTTTTATTTAAAAAAAAGCGTAAGAGCGATTCAAATTTCTACACAAACATTTTTATTTTTCACTAAGATGAAATACTAAGGAGAAAATTCTACTCTATAAAATGAGCTTTGAACCATGCAGTATTAATATGTGTCAGATATTATCGCACTTTTGCATATGTAGAAAGAAAGAGGAATGTCTGTTCTTTAAGCATGTCAAAAAAGAAATATCTGACACTCATTAATACTGCATGGTTCAAAGCTCATTTTATAGAGTAGAATTTTCTCCTCAGTACTTAATCTTAGTGAAAAATAAAAATGTTTGTGTAGAAATTTGAATCGCTCTTATACTTTTTTTAAAATAAAACCTCAAACTGAAAATCTCATTGAATCATGACTTATCATGTGTTACGTCTGGTTAAAAAACAGTAATGAAACACTATTTATAGAAAAAAAAGATTTTTGTTTCTTGTATATGTGTTTCAAATATTGAAAATATAAATAATTAAAGTCAACATTCTGTTTTCGTTATCATTAATTCGCTCTTTTATAGATTTCTGTGTACAAAAACACGTCAATCGACGTTTGAGCGAACGACATTTGAGCGCCGACATTTGAGCGACCGACACTTGAGTGACCGACATTTGAGCGACTCCGACATTAGACATTTTTCAATATGACTTTTTGCCGATCAGGAAAGTCGAATGATTATTCATTTCGATAACGATTAATAACGATGATGAGAACAATTTTTTTGTCGTCCGATTATGAACTGAATTATTTGGAGATCTGTAGAGGGTGAGGTTGTGTGGGGTAAGGATGAGTGAGCAGCTATAAGTGATGCGCTTCGTTCAATTATTGAAGTCCTTCGAATGCGGTCGCTCAAATGTGGGTCGCTCAAATGTCAGTCGCTCAAATGTCGGGCGCTGAAGTGTCGGGCGCTCAAATGTCGGGTAATCACAAAAACGATTATATTTTTGTTCTTATTTCTATAAATATAAGAGAAAACAAATAAAAATTTTGTCTAATAATATATATTATTGTCCTATACACTTGTTCATCTCCACGCTCATAATTATATATCTTTCCTTTAGAACGACCTTTGTAACTTACAGTAGATAGAATAGACGAGAATCAACACAAATTTTATAGAATTGTACGTGTCAGACCACCGACAAATAAAAGTGTTTTTTCGTTATCTATATTGATCAGAACAATATATATTAGGAGAAAAGTGTATTTTGCATAAATTTATGGCCAGAAATTTAAATAATTCTAGGGAAACGCAGAATTGATTCAGATGTATCGAAAAAATAATTGTCTCTTCAGAAAGAGAGGTTTTTTTATTTTTATTACTTGCACAGAATTGATTCTACGTGTTCTCGTACTGTATGATGTTTGTTGTTTCTCTTCTGCGATGTGATTTAGTACGCTCTCTAGAAAAGCAGTAGACAATGAAACAGGACTTTGCCTGTTTGAATACTAGATTCATTTGTCCGTTGCAAAAAGTATGTACATTGATAGTCTAAACAAACGCGTTAATTCTTTTTAACTTTTTTTAGAAACTTACAAATATATTTTATTTTTTTTATTTTTTTTTGCAAATGGATTTTGCAAATCTCTTCAAATCGTTTTGGGTTTAGTGTCAGAAATAAAAAACTTTTTTTTCTATTTTTTTCATGTGTGCTTGTTCTTAAATAAGCTTTCTTTTTTTAGCAGACATACTAAACCACATAGATTCGTTGAATAACTACGCTATAATATAAAAAAAAAATCAACTTGAAGAATAGTACTCTTAGCTGTAGTCAAATATATTTATAAAATGCATATCGTTTCGTGTCACTCTCTGACTACATCTATCATGATGTGATACATAGAATATGATATGAAGCATCCACTTTTACAAATTAGAACGATCATTTGAAATCTTATTATGAACAACAAAATTTGTAAAAATCGAATGGAACCATTAATTACAAGTTTATCTATTATAATAAGTATATATGTATTGACACTTACGACTAATACACAGGTTCTTTCATTATATGAATTGTAGTTTTCCTTTCTTCGAAATAATAAAGGACGAAAGGTTTTGCTAACCTTCGTCAGAAAGATCAGATGGTGCACACGAAGAAATTATATATTGAACCGAGAATATAATTCTACAGCATGAATGAAAAAATCTTTTGGGATCTCTTTTACAGTGACAATGTTTTTTCGATAAACTGAAATATTGTAATATTATCCCAAATACACATATTACACATATTCAATACTCAATTAGATAATTAAAACAAAAATTTATCTAATGGAGAATCAGTCAACTAATAATGCGGTCTATAAGATAGAAAAAGGTGTTTTTTGCGAACGCGTTAGTGAATGATCGTTAAAAGAGCCGTTTAAAGGCGTTTTTTTGTTGTTCAAAACTTTAGAATAACGCGTTTGTTTACGATCCTTGAATTAACCGTTTTCTGGCATTTTTTTTTGAATGCGTTTTCTAACGACGTTAAAATGATCGTTGAAACGCGTTTATTTTATAGAAAAACGCATTTTTTGTGCCGCATCTAATAACTTTCTCTCGAAATTGAAATTTTTCGTTATTTCGAACTGCAAAGTACTCATTCTACTGCTCTCCATTGTTTTGTTGTCAGCTAATGTAATGTCAAGAGGATATGACTGAATCGCAAAAGTGGAAGAATTGTGGGACAAAAGTTGACTGTTCAAACCTCTGTATCTTTCCTGTTTTTATTTTTGAATCATTTCAAAACGCGTTAATTAACGTTTTCATTATCGTTCACATCCATCGAAAAACGCTTTTTCAAACGCATAGGTAAAAAAAATGCGTTGATTTTGATACCTTTAACGTGCTTTTTTGTCAATTTTTTTACCCTTGGATAACGCTGTTAGGACTTTACTAGGAGCCATTGCATGAGAGAGACGGCCTAATGCACTAGAGCGTGCTCAATTTCTTTTTTAAACTTTAATTTTGATTTCGTTAGTTTGTAGCCCTACTAAGGTTGAGTATATTTTGAAATTTTTAA
>CAJNOQ010001190.1:0-34787 GCA_905250885.1 Didymodactylos carnosus
TTTTATTTAAAAAATAAAGAAAATAAATGTGAATTGTTAGGATCATGTCTTTGAGTTAATAGAATCAACTACATTTTTGGAAGATGCCAAATTCAGACATAAAAATGAGGAATATTAGCAAGAGCGAATCGCTTTGCGATCTTCAGAAAGTTGTGGTGGAACTCGACTTTGTCTCAACCAGGCAACCCAAGAACCTTTTCAGTACCTCTTTGTGATCTCGAAGTGTTATACAACAACAATACTTCTCGAAGAATATGCTGATTTGCAAAAACTGAGAGAACTTTAGGCTTTTCTTGCACATTTTCGAATCTACTAACATTTTCGATGTCAAATACTAAAAGGAGCAGAGATCTGTTTCAGACAACTTGTTACAATCTAGACTTTAATAGATGTGAAAGAAGCAAGAAAAAAATCACCGTCGTCTTAGAAAATCGAATTCGATTTTCCAACTATTTAGAAAATCGCTGTCGAATTTCAAGAATGTTGGAAATTATTTGTAAAAATCGATTTTGATTTTCTAGAATCTGGAAAACCGAATCGATTTTCTAAAAATTAGAAAATCGCTGTCGATTTTCCAACTTTTTAGAAAGTCTTTGTCGATTTTCTGGCAAATGAGAAAAGTCAATTCATAAAAAATCGAGCGGATTTTCTATAAAGTAGAAAATCAACATTTTCTAAACAGCCAGAAAATCCTTGGCGATTTTCCAGATGGATTTTCTATAAAGTAGAAAATAATTCCAAATTACAGTCTATTGAGCTTTCTTATGGCAACACGAATATATTGACATGAATGCCGTCATATTTCTAAACGAACATACACATACATACTCCGCTACATCTCCATATGATAATATAGTAACGTCATAGTGCACACACTGCTTACTTGGAACCATCACAATGTCGTCGACATGCTATCATCAGCAGGTAGTTCCGTGGGTATCAAATACTTTTTACACAATATTTCTCGATTGTGCTGAAACTTTCAGGGTTAGCACGGCTACTTAAGCTGATCACTTCCGCGTATTTTAAGTCAGGATGAGGATGAGAGACCATTTTTTTTGAATTTCATGAGTTTGAGTAGGAAGTTAGCTAAAACATGTTGTTTAGATTTAACATATCCGACTTTTGATTACTCTTCGACGTTCATAAGAAAATCATCAAAACTTGCTTCCGAAAAGTTGATTCCTGTACCCCGACAACAGATCAACCAAATTTGTTGTGCAAGAGGATCCGCAGAGAGAGGATCCGCATCTTCTAATGTGACAATCCCTTTAGTGTTAGATTACGAAACCTAAGTTACGATTCCAAACGAAAGTCCTGACAAATTCAGAACGAATTTCGAGAAATTTACTTTTTTGATCTTGATTTCTTGAACACGATTTTCTCGATTCTATCCATTCTCGGCTTCTCGATATATTTTAGTATTTTTTTTCTCACCTAATAAACACGACTGTTGTCTAATATGGACAAGTGGTAGCAGCGATATAGTATACAAAAATAAAGCATTATGTTTAACTTAATTCAGTCCCCCGAAGATTTTGGAGAACTGTTACAGGATCTGGCGTGAATAGTCAGAGGAATACAGAATAATCAAAATCAGCAGCAACATTCAACAAATCATATTAGACAACAATCATGTTTATTAGTTAAGAAAAAATTTAATAAGAGATTGTCACATTAGAAGATGTGGGTCTTCTCCTTATTCATTGACTACTAGTAAAATATTACACTGAGACTGGAAGGAGATAAAATGATAAAAAGATGAAGAATGTCTACATTGCACTAGTCATTCTATATGACCTAAGGTCAGATAGACATTCTTCTTTTTTTATCATTTCCTTTCAGTCTCAAAGTAAGAACTTAATATTCTCTATTTGACCTAGTATCAATAAACGTTCTCTTCGAATCTATTCAATAACAAAATGCAGTTAAGTCACAGTCGTAATCACTCAAGATATCCACCATATCTTCCATCTGACCATAGTGCAAAATCACATCCTTATGGGCCTCTTGGTCTTCTTGATGTATATCAATATAATTTACGACCTACAGTCAATTTATTTCCGTGGATGAGCCCAGTTGAGGATCAACGAAAATTTAACGATTGGTAAGCTTCGAATCCGCCTGTTAGTGAGTGAAATAGTGTATATAGGTAAAAAAACAAGACATTCTGTTTCTCGTATTTTAGTACAGCCGAAGCAACCGCTGGTATGGTTATATGTTGAAGAGAACCCGATTTTATCATATCTCTGTATTTGTAGGCGCATTAGAATATTCACTTAGACGTTATCATAATATTACGAAAGATGTTAGTCGTCTATTTATCTTTTGGGTTTGTGCCAGGCTTGAGCATCCTCGTGTAGGACACATGGATGACGAGGCATGGCTACCAGAAGCAATATACGGATTAGTAAAATACGGTTTTTGTTTTGAAGGCGTTGGGGAACATATAGAAGAAAATTTCGGAGTTAAACCGCTGACCAGAGCATTTGATGAAGCTAAAACAAGAACCATAGTTCCAATACACATAGCACCTTATTTATATTGCATGAAACGTTGTTTGAATTACGACAGACCATTTCTTATTAGCTTCAATTTAAAATTATTACATAAGCATGATATGATAATAATCAATCAGGGAAGAGCCAAAGGCCCACCGCTTCCGATCGACCACACGACAGGAAAACAGCAAGATCAATATCATGTTGTTCTTGTAATTGGTTACGATGATCAAACTCAACTTTTCTTGGTTCGAAATTCGTGGGGAAAAGGATGGGTATGCTTCTATCTTGATTGAATGACATAAACAGCTCTATTTAATTGGAATATGTTACTTCATTTAGGGTTTCGAAGGTTATTTCTATATACCTTACAAATATTTGCTTGACAAAAGATTTATGCAACATGAACAGAATGGCATATGGGCTATATTTCAAATTCTCCCACAAACGAAACCAAAAATGACACCTATATTATTAAGCATTAATAACTCAATGGGTACTCTTCCATTTATAGTTTCACCAACCAATCCGACACAGGACTTAAAGTACTGGAATAACAATAGAGTGCAATACCGACAGGCAAAAATGCGGCAGTCAAAAATGCATTACTAAATCCCATATCTAAACTATGAAAATGAATAATATAATATAGACATGGTTCTTTTCAATGAATAAAGAGATTAAGGTGTCACTATTTGTATCTATTAAAAACGCCCAAATGTTGTTTTTAAGAAGTTATAGTACATGTCCGCATCCTGAGCTAACATAAACGCCATGATAAATTTACAAAGTACCGGTAGCCTGTCGATAAAATCCCATGTACTAAAAATCGCATAGAAATCGGCAATTAATCGTGAAAAATCATAGGATTAGTCGTGTGCTTAATCGCGATTAATTGTCGATTTTTTTTGTGATTTTTAGGCGATCTTAGCGATTAATCGCAATTAATTGTCGATTTTTTTCTACGTACTAGGTTCGAATCCATCTTAGGAAATACATATTTTTTTCTGTTTTTTCATTGTTTAATACGTATAATGACATGTGCGTCACACCGCAATGGTCTTAGTACCAGCTGGCGTCGGGGTCTTGCTGACGAGTCAGCTTTAAACATTGGCGACATACCAGCTGTTCAGTGGGCTTCTCGATTTAAAGCTCTGAGGAACAATAGAGAAAACTCTTGACAACTCCGTTGTAATATAAAATAAAAAGATGATATGAATATAAGTGTATCTTTCGCTGAAATCGTGTTTCTTATATAGAAACTTTATTGCAAAAGAAAAATCGCAATTAATTGATGATTTTCGTGATTAATCACGATGGTTGACAAAGTCATCGATTAATCGCGATACACGAAAAAATTATCACTTAATCGCGATTAAATGACCATTTTTTCCCGAATCGCAATTGAGCGTCGATTTTTTCAACCATCGTGATTAATCGACAAAAATGAAGCGATTTTCAGCACATGGGATATTTGAGCAAACATTGAACTGTCTACAAAGCATTTTTAATCTTTCGTCGCATTTCTACCTGGTCCGATAATTTTATCTTGATCTATTTTCCACTGCAATGTGATGAGAAAGTGTTTGATAAAACATTATGATAAATCAACTAAGAAAACTGCGTCGTATGTTAGCGAACAAATTATGTATTGGACTTTCGGTTTACCACCAATTGTTGGTTTTTTTGTCAAACGAGATAGAAAACGTACGTTTAAGTTTTATTTGTTCAATAATAGACAATGCGGATATATTAAAATGTAAATAGCGATAATAATTATGGCTGTCATTGAATAAGTAATCCTAAGTTGACCGCTATGTACATGCACTGCTTTATTTTCTGATTGAAAAGACATGTTTAAGCTCTTTCCCTTACAAAAATTCCTTTGCTGACAGCGCCATCTAGTTCTGTGTCTGAAAACGAAACTGTTCCACGAGGTATTACAATAAATTTCTCGCAGAACATAATAATCAGGATAGTATTTTCTATATTTCTGATAATTTTAACAGTTCCTGCGGTGAAGTTCAAATAATGGTTTTCAATTAGAGAAATTCGCTAAGTGGTACAATCCAGTACCTATGCACAACGAGTAGTAAGAAAAAAATAAGAACTAAATAGGTCGATTTTCGCTGATTATTGACAGATATTGGTAACTTTCTCGATTCATGGTAACTAGTAATTGGATTAATAAATAAAAAATATTCAATATATAGAAAATGTGGTTATTTTCACTTTATTTTTCTGATCTACTGCCTCATTCTCGCAGAGGAACCTCCAGTTTGTTTCCAAAAATAAGAAGCTTTTCTTTTCGAATCCTATGTAGTATTTTTAGAAGAGCAAACGTTTGCCACATAAACTCTCAAATTTAAAGTGTGTAGTAGGTAATAAAATGTAGTTGGCTGAATCTTTTGTCTCGTTCGTAAATCAGCTAAGTTTTGGAAACATAATACCAGCAGTGAGGCAACCGCAGAATTGATCGAATAAGAATAGCTAAACCGCATTAAAATTGACACATTAGCGTTATTGTTTAGAGTGAAATATAAACAGCACTATTACTGAATAATAATAAACTTTATGTATTAGGAATATTTAGTAAAGTAATTTTAGTATAATATACAATTTAAGACGTTAATATCGGCAATCTTCTTCAGATCTAATCTTTGTTCTCGACGTTTGGTATTTTTATTTTTGTCACCAGATTAAAAGAAACAAATTTACGCATGATTTCTTCAGATTAATTTCTACGCTAACCGCATAATATGCGCTTATTTCGTTGAAATATGAGTATATACTGTGCTTCAAAGTCTACCATGTCTTTTGACGAACAGCGTGAAAAAGAAATATCAAACCAAGAAGTATGTAAAATCTTATCTTTTTATCTATGAAATTAGAGTAAAAAATCACAAGAAAGTTTAGTAAGTGATTCGTCTATTCTCATGATTCATCGCCCTGATTCAATCTATTCAGTAATAAAGTTTATTTTATGTGGCTTTTGATTTTTTATTCTTGTTATAGGATACAATAAATCCTCCATCGGTATCGTTATGGGAAACCGTTGATGTTAAGAAATGGATGAAGACAAACAATTTAAATGAATATATTGATAAATTTTGTACTGAAAATGAAATTGATGGGTTAACACTTTTATTGATGAAAGAAGATGACTTGAAAAATCAACCATTGTCTATTGTAACTTTGAGAGATGTTAAGAGATTATGGTATCATATTCGGTTGTTACAATGCTCAGAAGTGAATTTCTATAATCTATTATCAATACCAAATGAGAAATTTAGTAATACTTTAATATCGTCATCAAAAACTGATTTAGCTCAAAACGCACAACATAATAAAGAAAATCATTCAACACTGATACCATCGAATTTTTTAGACACAAAGACGCACAGCACACATAGTATTCGTCGAACAAAATCAAATCAAAATGTCTATTGTACCATGTGTGGTGGCGAAAAACAAAAAACATTTTTTAGTTTTGTATATGCTTTTTTGAGTTGTCTATGGACTTCATACATAATGGCAGTTGTTCACGATCGTGTCCCAGATACCACGAAGTGGGTGAGAGAGGCTTCTTTCTTTGAAATCGTCAGTGTTCGTCTTATTATAATTTTAGATATCCACCACTACCTGATATTTTCCTGGACAATATTCCTTTTATTAGTAAGTAAAAAGTTTTTTAGTTATTGATCAATGCATTAAATCACTCTTTACATTATTATTATTAGGTTGGGCATTTTCTGTTACTGAATATTTGATTTGTCTGATGGGTATTACGTTTTTATTGATTTTGTTCTTTCACAAATATTGGTAAAGAAGAAAAGTATTGCAGTGACGTGTTTGTTTATAATTTCACTCTTTAATCTGTTTTTATTGTTAGGAGTGTTCTTTTACGTCGATTTTTTGCATTGACTGGCACGATTTTCTTTCTTCGTTCAATTACAATGTTGGTAACAAGTTTATCAGTACCCGGACCACACTTAGAATGTACACCATTCACGTATGGGACGTTTCATGAACGATTTACACGTGGTTTAGAAATATTTTTATTGCAAGGTACGCGGATTAGTGTGTACTACATGATTCTTCTTTCTTGCACTGGTTTATGGTAATTTTAGGTTTATCGATCAAAGGTGTCAGAACGTGTGGTATGTATTTTTTTATTTTCATTCAATCGATTAGTTTTATGTAGTATTAATTTCTTTTTTAGGTGATTATATGTTCTCCGGACATACCGTTATACTAACTTTACTCAACCACTGCATCACAGAATGTAAGCAACTTTTCAGTAATTTCTAAGCAAATTATCTAAAAAGTTGTGTGAGTTTATATGATTTTACAATGGACATTTATCTTATTTAGACACAACATCAGATTTTTATGTTATTCATTTAATGTCTTGGATATGTAATATATTTGGAATGTTTCTTATTTTGGCTGCTCATGAACACTATTCAATCGATGTGTTTATAGCATTTTTTCTTACATCAAGATTATTTCTTTACTATCATTCGTTAGCAAATAATCTTGCCTTGACTCAAAATGATACTCGTTTATCTATTTGGTTTCCAATGTTTAGTTATTTCGAAAAGAATGTAAAATGTATTATACCAAATGTATTTCGAATTCCATATCCTTTTTCTAAACTTATATCATCTGAGAACATAACAGAAGAAAATGATGGCGATGAAAATAATAAAAGAACCGGTAGTGAAGTAAACGAACGAACTTTATCTCATTCAGATAAATATTGTAATAATCCCAATTGTTGTACAAGAAAAACCAAGTAATATTCGTTTATGTTTTAATGACGTCTAACTGTACATAAGCAAAAAAAATGTGATATTTTAGTCTTCTCGTTTTTGTGTCCTATAAAACATTGTACAGCATGCTGTTTGTAGGAGAGATATTTGTTTTAGAATAATTTTTAGGTGTTCTTCTTCTGGATTCGATCTTCCGACCTTTCATACGCTGTACTTCTCCAACTACGCATTTTCCCACTAAATTGTGCAAAAGGAAACTACGAGTTATGATGATACATTCATAACATCATTTGATGCTTTATAGCTAGCATCACTAGTCAAGTACCCGTCGTACACTTCGTGTCGACGTTAAAAATAAGGTGGACATTTATGTATAGTATAGCTAGTAACATGTGAGTGATCACTTGTAAATACTATCTAAATATATACATAAGTGTACGGTCTTCATACGAATGTATCATCATAACTCGTAGTTTCCTTTTGCACAATTTAGTGCAATGGTAAAATGCGTAGTTGGAGAAGTATAGCGTATGAAAGGTCGGAAGATCGAATACAGGAGAGGAACATCTAAAAATTGTTCTAAAATAAAACATTGTATAAGAAAGGACTTCTCGGTGAATATAATTGAACAATTTTTTCTTTCAAACAGTTTGTTTTTTACGTCTATGTTTTGTTTAACCGAACACGTAATAATACCGAATGAACTTGAGCAGAGTAAAAACCACCAAGTTTTTCTGTGTATGTCTGTAATTAATTTCTTTTTTGTTCATCTCTAATCTGAGATTAAATTATTTTCAATGTTTGTTTATGATATTTTTCTGTTCCACATATCTACATCCGTATATTTATATGTAAAGTCCGATAGAATGTTTTCTTTTTCTCCTAAAGTCTGTTTGATGTTTCATTTCCATTAGATTTTTTAGAGCGTACATTTCTGGCTTGTTTTGGTTTATGTTTTCTGTAAAAATTACGTTTTGTTTCTTTTGTGCAATATACACTTTTTTATATGCACATCCGATCCTTCCGCCCAAACGGGGAAAAAAAATATGCAAATAGATTCGTTTGAAGTATGTCTGAAATGCATACAATAAAAATGATTCAAGTTTTTCCTTTTTTAATTGTTAGGTAAATAATGACTGCTTCTATACTAAGAAATTTTATATTTCTTCATGTTTATAGCCGTTTGAATAATCTGTTTGCAAGATATTATCATAAGTGTGTTAGCCATTGAAAGTAACTTGGTTGATAATGTTTCTTTGATTTTGAAAAGAAAATATTATAATATTATCTTGAAAATTTTAGCGTGAGCGTAGAGTTACTGCAATAATATCATGCATTTTTAAATACTTTCCCATTTAAAAAAACTGATAAGATTAAAGTGAATTTCTGAAAGAAAAAAATCCTATATTCCTAGTAAATACATATGACGTATGCAATTTAATATTCGTAAATTATCTGTAGAAAAAGTGGCATTTTTTTCTGTGTACAACGGTGAAAAATGTGAGAAGTATTTTTGATTCTTTTTAATGTTTATCTTATAGTCTTGAACGATATATAACTCTACTCCTTCAAGTAAAATATATCATGTTCTTATAACACGATTATAGACGACTGTTAATCCTATGTAAATCTAGTGCATCTATAGTTTCATCTTTTCTTCAATTAATTTTAGATCATAGATGAACAGACGAATGACACAGAACGTCGTCCTCGGTTTGGATCCAATAATTTATTTGATAATTAACAGATGTGTTGTTTTAATTTATTTTATGATATTATTTATTTAATTGACAAACGAGTGTATATAATTTGTCAAAAAGAAAAGTAAAGATGTTTGAGAATATAATTTTTATCATAGAAAAAAGATAAAGTGGAAACAGAACGATAAAGCTGAATTTATTTATTTATTATAAAGAATTTATAACAACCAACACAATCGATTTATTTTGTCACTGAGTATACATTATTATCAGTAAAGACATAAACTCATACTATTTTCTTCGTTGATATCGGTGACCTATATTACAAATTGTTTCTGTGCAAAAAGTGAAAAAGCAACGTAAGAACAAAAGAACTTTTTCGTTTTTTTTTTATTGTTTTTGGAAGACTAGCGCAGTCATGTCCTTCTTTGCTGAAAATTTAAACCGTTGGAACATTGCATCTGCTCTTTAGGGGTACCTCCCCTTCTCTTTTTTTTACTTTATTGCTAAAAGTGGAAAAAGAAAATCAATGTTTTACCCAGAATTTGATGGCATGTTTTTTTATG
The DNA here is from genome assembly GCA_905250885.1 of Didymodactylos carnosus. Classification (NCBI taxonomy): domain Eukaryota; kingdom Metazoa; phylum Rotifera; class Eurotatoria; order Philodinida; family Philodinidae; genus Didymodactylos; species Didymodactylos carnosus. The sequence goes on from CAJNOQ010001190.1 coordinate 9,543, forward strand.
ATTTTCTTCTGAAAACTCGAGTTCTATCACATTACGACCCACGAATACTTCGTCTGATCGGGCTCAAAATTTTATCACAGGTGCTCGGGATGATATCTCAAAACAAGGATTCTTTTTTTCCACTTGTCGTTCTTTCTGACGTGCAGACGTTTCAAACCTAAAAAATCAAAATTTCAGATTTCACCTAAACCTTTTACAATTGTCTTAGATGTCTTAGGAAGGAAAAATCGAAAACGCAACAAATGAATTGTTGCTCTGAGATATCGTCTCAAGTACCTGTGATAAAATGTTCGCGGATATGAGTATCAGTCATAAGTCCTAGTATGGCGGTTAAACAGGGGTTCGTATGTGCAGAAGTTTTTCTCAACTAGGGATGAGCGGTAACGATAAAAGATTTTTTACCGAAGATTACCGCGGTAAAATTTTGAAGTTTTTATTGTAAGCTGGTAACCGTAATAAAATTATTTTTACCGAAATTCTATTTTCATTTTTACTACTACTATTTTGAATTTTTGACTATTAACGTCAGAACATGAAATCAGATATGGTGAAATATTCAATGTTTCTCAAAGATAATTTGTGAAGTGAAGTAGCTGTAAATCGAAACTTTTTGAATGTTTCTTATTCATGTTAACTTGTTCTTTTGCATGAATAAACCTGTTTATCATAGTTTAAAAAATAATCTACATACATTATCAAAAACTCTGTAGTCATCGGTAACTTGCCGTCAGTAGCGGTAAAAAAAAGAAGTTTACCTCGGTAAAAGTTTGAGATGTTTTACCAGTTTAAATTCCCGTGGTAAAAATCTAAAGTTGTTACCGAAGCATCTGTAACGATAAGACGTTTTTACTGTTACCACTCATTCCTATTCTCAACCTGTTCCTCTGTTTTCAGTTTATTCTCGTTTTCATTTCTCTTAATAAAAAAAAAGAGATAGTTCTTTATGAAAAACAAGCGTTAAAGCAGGATAAAAACTAGATGCTAACTACCCTGCAGGCAGATTGTAAAGCCGAGCGAGTGAAACACCATTTAGAGACATTTTAGATACCATATGATTCGTTCAGATAGGCTATAAGAGTCCATTAGTCCTGCTTTTACATACGGATAATAACATAAATGCATTTTCGTTTCTTTTCTATTTGGTTTATCTCTCCTGCATATAAAATAGGGGTGGGACAGTTCCAGTTCCTATTGTTTCTAGTAACTGGTTAAAAGAAATGGTGACCAGTTACCGTTCCCAGTAACTGGAACTGATGACCACTTACCATTTTCTTCATAATCAAGATGTAGAAAAGTTGATGCTCATCTATCTTGTTTTTTATACTGTAGTAAACTCATCTAGCTCAGTTCGCACAGACAATACTGCCATGTTTTCCACAGAAACAATACACTATTGGAAGTACAATATAGGAACAATACAATATAGGAAATCTTTATTCTACAGCCTTTAATGTGAGTGTTTCTATACTATGGGAAGCGCCTTTAACTGTTTAAAGAAATTATAGAGCAACAAACATCCACTTAGAGATGTAAAATTATGGTGATTTGAAGGAATAGTAACTAGTTACCAGTTTCAGTTACTGGGAATGGTAACCGGTCAATCAGTTCCAGTTACTAGCAACGGGTACGGAACTGTCCCACGCCTAATATAAAACGGTATTTAGCCGCCAGATCGTAACTAATTATCTCTATAAAAACAACAATATCTTTAAAAACGTGTGTCAATTTTAGGCACTAATTATAAAATAATTAAAATATATATCGGCGAAATCACTTCAGATGTTTCATCCACAACTATTCTTCTTTCCATCCATTTATTTTTGTCCTAAACATCTAGGAAGGGATAGCCAAGAACGGGCTGCTGACTCGAAGCAGAAGGTAGTGAAGAAAGATGAATTTTTTATAGTGAAAAAGGATCAGCCTTAAACGTTTTCACAGCAACAGATCAATATAAATCGATTTCAACCTACATTGAAATTGACAGATGAATTTTCTGATGTTGAATTATTGCAATAACAGATTCATTTTTGATAGTAATTTTGACTCCTAAAACGTCTGTAAAGGTATCGTGACCATTATAGGAAGTCGTAAAGTACTTGAATTCGGTCGAGTTGCGTTTTGAGTCAGGGACATTGTATTAGAAATGCTACATTTTTCAGGGCTTTCAGTAAAACGATCATAATCTATTAGACAATATGATGAAGAGTTGGGAAGCATCTCATGTGTAGATAACACTAGCTATTTAAAAAAATTTTCAAAATTTAAAATATAGAATTTCTTCGGCGCATTTGGACAAACTTTAAAAATCTAACATATCCTGAACGAAAACCCGTAGAGAGTTGAAAGTGTTCTGATTTTGCCGAAGACACTTCATTCTATAACGAATGCATCACGTTTAACTCAAAACTGAAAATTTCCTCGAAAAGTGAAAGGAGTATGTTTAAGTATATAGATGCAAATACAGTACTGATCACAATTATAGGAACCGGGGTTCAGATCTACTTGTCTCCGCTCCTCTGACTGATATACAGACTTGAATAACGAAAAGTCTATGTAACTCTAGGGATTCAGATGTGCTCTATCCGAATATGAAATTAGATTTGCACAATGCGACTGACAAGTTTGAGAAAAATATAGTTTTATCAAAAACGATCGATTTTTACCTGGAAACAATCACGTATTCTATGTGTTATGTAACTTTCGAGCCAAACGAAAATCAGTTTGGTACAAAAATAAATAAAACTCGATATTGTCCCTATAATTGTGTCCATGCAAAAATCGATCGTTTTTGATAAAACTATTTTTCTCAAACTTGTCAGTCGCATTGAACAAATCTAATTTCCTATTCGGATAGAGCACACTCGAATCCATAGAGTTACATAGACTTATTCAAGTCTGCATATTAATCAGGGGAATGGAGATAAGTAGATTTGAACCGCTGTCCCTATAATTGGGATCAGTACCATATATAGAACGGGTGGCGCAAAAAAGAATTGCACTGTTAGTATTTTCAAATCTGCTCCTCCTTACACTTGATTAAGCTAGTTTTTTAATAAAAGATTTCCTGTTGAATTCTCTACAAAAAATATATTGACTGTTGTATTGTAAAATCCGAAGGTGTAAAATGTCATGAGAAATGATGAGAAGTACTTAAATGTTGAAAAAAATAAACATATTTTACAGTTTTTTAGTACTATCTGCTAAAAGTTTGTGAGAGAGGAAAGCTGAAGTAGCTATCGTGTACGCGTCGAAAAGCTCTGTTTTCCATCTATAATTTAAATAATTTTCAGTTAGAATTGAGGGCGGAAGAATTTCATTATTTTTTTGCTAATTTTTCAAAAAATGACGATTTTTTACCAATAATTTGAGCCTTTCAATAAAACAAATAAAGCCTAGTCAAACTTGATCCATTCAGGTTGATTTCTTTAATTCTGAAAACAAATAATTAGTCGTTATGGGTCACATCTATAAGATTTGGAAAAAAACTTTGTTTTGTTTCACCCTTGTTCCACCGCACAAAAAAAAGGTAACAACTTTTGCTATTTTCACTTGGTTGCTCTTTGCACCGGGTATTTGGATTCAAACGATTTTCGCTCTACACAACGAGAAAGAGTGTATGTGAAACTACACAAAAATATACTGAAGCCGTACTTTAATGCTTGCGAAACCATTCGAAAAAATTTCGCTCTCTTTAAGAAAATACATTTTTTTCTCATGGCATTTTACATCTTCGGATTTTGCAATAAAATGGTTAATATATTTTTTGTAGATAATTCAACAGGAAAACTTTTGGTAAAAACTAGCTTAATCAAGTGTAAGGAGGAGGAGAAAAATTGAAAATACTAACAGTACAATTCTTTTTGCACCACTCGGTTCTCTCTTTGTCTCTATATAGTAAGTATATTGAGGAGATATTTCGTTTTTTGTTACTATTTGTTGATAAGTTTTTCGTTATGCATGGAGTTATCTGCGTTGTTCTCCACAGGCAAACTATTGTTCTTTCGCTGATTAGCGTTCTACGATAGTTTACCGAGGAAGGAAACGTTTTGTTAGAAGAAATTTTATTTGCTGTAAAATTTAATATAATTATTAATTATACAGTCGTCGACTGTACTATTGTTTGAATCATGAATGTTCAAGCTTTAATAGACAAATATTCATCAAATTATATTATTTGTTTACCTGATGTTCATCAGATTCATTCAGACTAATCTGTTTAATTGTTCATAAGTGTTGATCGGTATTTTCGAACATTTATGTTATTTTGTTTTAAAATATGAGTTAATATTGCAGAAAAATCAATATAAACGCATAAATGTTACACAGTCATGAAGAAATTCTTTTTGTCTTATTTGGTATAATTAAATGTCAAATGATATCATTTATTATTTGAATAGTCTATAGTGAAAGAAACATACTTTACCAATTGGATTTGTCTTATTTACTAGTATGATATTATAATACTCTTTTTTTTTTGGTTACTTATGATAATAAATCATCTGTGAATTTTAAATTAGTTACTTCTTTTTTTTTGACAAAAAAAATTTATTCTAATACTCTTTAACATAGAAAGAATAAAAGCTAATAGATATAGAACAACAGAAAATACTATATAGTATTTACTTTTCTTGTTTTCTTGTGTCTTAGAATATGATTATTTGGTAGTTCCCATATTTAATCATGAAGTAAAAAACAAGAAAAATAACAAGAAAATCTTACTACATGCTGGAAAAAAGAAATAGAGAAAAAAAGGAAATACCGATCGAATAATTATAACATAAATCATGTCAGAATAAAAAATAGGAAATAAACAATGAAAATGTATCTAAACAATTATTTCATTAATAAATATATCAAAATGTGAGAAATGATAATAGTAAAAGCTCATATACTTAACCAAAATTACGAGTTTATGTAAAACTTATCAGACTCTGGATCAGGCAATTCTATTAGAAGAGAAAAACATATTCTAGACAAAATACATTAGTTTGTCTTGCTAGCGTAAAGTGTCTAGTTACACTTAATCTTATATTTTGACGCCTCTACAAATAGTTAATTTTCGAAAAAAAACACTATCCATTTTTTGAATATTCAAAAATATTTTTTTTCATTTTTTATTTTAGTTGAAAATGCTTGTATATCAATCGCATCATTACTCACCACCATCTCAAAATCAACAACAATCTTCTACCAAAGCTTCATCATATTTACCATCATCTTATCCACCAAAACTATCAAAATTAATCATGGAACCTTGGACATGGTCGGTTGCTCAAGTTGGAGAATGGTTAATCAAACATAATTTACAAGAGTATATTCACTTGTTGTGTAGTACGTATCAAATGGACGGTATGAAATTAATAAATCTTAAAGAAGATGATGTAATGAAATTAACGGTCCCAAATAAAACTGATAATAAAGAACTTTGGTATCATGTTAAACAATTACAGGCATGTAAGTTATCAGTTTATTATTAATCTAAAAAGCAGTTAATATGTCAGAGCTATCTGTGTTTCAGTTCGAACTACGTGTACGCAGAACTCATTGAAAATACCAATCACATCACCATCGTTAAGTCATATAATCCCGTTTTATAACAGTAGGACTGATATTCAAATGAATAAAACTAATACTGATAAACAATTGATGTTAAATATGAATGGTCCACAATCAAATAGTGTAGCGTCGAATTTAAATACTACACCTACAAATAGTGTTCAAAGATCACGTTCACAAATTGAACGATCATTGAGCGATGGATCTCTTGATAGTGGTTCACATGCTCTTGTATCGGCAACAACATTCACTGAACGTAATATTACAGCTCCTGTACCAGTTACGTCAACAGTGTCTCCAATAGATGGACATCATGTAAGAATTCCAACTGAAGAACTAGAATTTCGCGATGATGTCAGTTGTTGTATATTAACAACATTACGTAGTGATCGAAAAAAAACATTATATGCATTTTTAATAGCTGTTGGAGCATTAATGTTTTGTAGTTTTATAATAACAATTGTTGATGAACGATTACCAGATCCAAAACGTCATCCTCCGCTACCAGATCTTATATTAGAAAATATACCGCAAATTACATGGGCATTTACCGTTACAGAATACATGATTGTGATTGATGTTAGTGCGTTAGTGACTGTTATTCTATTCCATCGACATAGGTATGTTTATATCAATATTTGTATTTATTGGTAAATAATTTAGATGAATATTTTAAGTTTTTAGCTTTTATGAAAATTTAGTCCCTTATTTTTCCTGTTATGATTTGACTGCTGAAGAGAACTAGAGAGAGAAAAAGATAGTTATAGAGGTGAGTTTGACTTCGAAAAAAATTCACATTAGATAATAGTGTGTTTGGTCATCACTGCTTAATTTAATGCAAAGACAAATTACAAGTGTAGGCGATAAATAATGCGTTTTTTTCTTAACTAAATAATATTTTTAACATTATTATGCACACTAATAAACATATGAACATTTAACTTCCTTCTACATTTTATTCCTTTTTCGTTGATATGAGATCTAATACACGTAACACTTATTAAGAAAGAATGCATAACCCCATCTCAGAAGGCTAAAACACGAAAAAAATGAATATATACTTTTTTATATCATTCGATTCTACTACACGTGAAACTGTGATTATGAAGATTTTTTTAGCGCTTCAAACCTTATATTGACGAACTTATAAACATTTCAAAATAAGGTGCTTCGAAAAATCGGAAAATAGCGTCACCTATAGTATTTTGAAGTTTTTCATGTCAAATTAGGTCAGATAACCGCTAACTTTTGGCTAATTACGGTTTTTTTCACCTTTTTTATTCGATATGACGATTTCTATCGTATTTTTTGTATGATTCGAATCATACTAACGACCTACGAATTACTTAGAAGTGAGGAGTTGCATTAAAAATAACAAGTTATTGTGCATGACCGCACAAAACAGTTTGTTTTAAAACATGTTGTAAAACTTCACTTGTTGAACCGAAGTTGGTCCATAGTGACCAAAACTACGAACAGGTATCTGTTTTTCGTTAGGAAACATGTGGACATATTGGCGTAAAGGTACCGCTTTTTTTGATCATCTGTGGTTTTTATAAGCAACTGTCGGCAAATGAAGTCGAAACCATACACAATATCAGAAGCATTTTTTTTGCTATCACCCCCGTTATACGTGAAGTGGCACGTCCATTCCAAGGAGAGGAATTTGTTATTCTTGGTTGCGTATGAATGAGGAATGGCAGGCTAACGTAGTTTGGCAAGGGTTCGTGTAAATTCGCCCAAAGTGTGGTCGCATGCATTACACGATAGCACGGGAGTCACTACCCGTTTCCAACGGATGTCCGACCTACTCACCAAATCGTCCGTGTTTAGGCCGGTACACGTGTCTTAGGGTGGGTTTGAGGCCCTGTCACTTCAAAAAGTTGACATACACGAACCAAAACTGTGGTGCTGAACAACATTTTCTTCTGATACAGATATGTTCCTGTTTGTTTTTTTAAACATGTTATTAGTGCCACTTGTAGCTCAGAATCTTCTTTCTGTTCACTCAACAAAGTCTGTTTGAAATCGTTTAACTCTACATTTGTCTCCAAGGCACAATCAGTTTTAGATGTTCTGTTTTTAAAATCAGATTTATTTTATCGACAAAAAGTCGATTTAAATAAAACACGTATTTGTCAAGCACACTATGATAAAACACCGGTTTTTTTTAAAAATACGATGCGACTGTGTATTATGCAAAAAAACGCTAAAGAGCCATTATTTAGCCAAACGTTAGCAGGAAAATCATTTAGTAAAACTTTGGAAAACACACTATTCGTTGTAGTTTTACTCGCTGATTATCATTGGACACTTTATTTTATTACAAAACGACTTTTTAGGGCGAAAAAAATGAAATTTCTGACAATGTCAATGAGTTTCTATGGGCTAAACGCTGAGTCTGTTTCTGGAATTTCATCCTGTTCTGCCCTATTGGAAAATGTCAAACTCAGCACAGTTTGTGCAGAATCGCGAGCTCTACAAAAACACGATTTTAAAAAGTTAAATTTTGAAATTTAGTTAAATAATTTTTTTGAACACAAAATACATCATTCGATGCAGTTTTTGATGGTCTTCCGAATGAGACGTTGTTCGAAACTATCTGACTTAATCTGACATCAAAAACTTCAAAATACTATAGATGATGCTTTTTACCGATTTTTCGAAGCAGCTTATGTTGAATTGCTTAAAACTCCGTCAATATAAGGTTTGAAGCGCTAAAAGAATCTTCATAATCACAGTTTCACGTGTAGAATCAAATGATATAAAAATGTATATGTTAATTTTTTTTATGTTTTGGCCTTCTGAACAGATTCTTGCGGGGCTCGCGCATTGTCTCTTGTACTGGAAACACTGGGATTGACTAACTACGTCTTTCTGTTCTTTTATAATTTGCTTTTTATTATCTTATTTAGACTAATAATTCTTCGACGATTATTCGCTATAGCTGCCGTATTGTATTTTTTACGAAGTTTAACTATGGTATTCACTTCATTACCAGTAGCTACAGTAAAAACAGATTGCAAGCCTGATGTGAGTTTGGCAGCTCAATTTTCTTTTTGTTCTGTAAATTTGCGGTTGAATTTTTATTTAGAAATTACCAAATATTGTAGCTCGTCTAAAAAAAACATTGCTGATATTTCTTGGTCAAGGTTTATCGCTTTATGGTGTTCGAACTTGTGGTGATTATCTTTACTCGGGGCATACTTGTACACTAATATTATGTACACATTTTATTAACGAATATTCACCACGATCATACCATTTACTTCATTTATTAACATGGCTAATGTCATTAACTGGCATGTTTTTTATACTAGCTGGTCATCAGCATTATTCTATTGATGTCTTGATCGCGTGGATTTTAGCATCAAGATTATTTGTTTATTATCATACATTAGCAAATAATAGAACATTATTGAAACGAGATCTAAAACGAATGAGGTAAAAGACTACTTATGTTTAAAGAACAAATTTAATTTAAAAATATATGTTTTTTTCTTATCTTATAGAATTTGGTTTCCACTCTTTGTCTATTTTGAAGAAAATGTTTTAACAGCTATACCTAATGAATATTGTTGTCCAACTTTTATAACCGATCTAAGAACTATGTTTGGCAATTGTATTGAAACAATCAGATATTAAATTCTATAAGCTTATAAAATTCATTTTTATTCCATCTCTATTTCCAAAATAGTCTTCGAAAAACAAGAATTTTTTTTCTTGTTGTTTTTGTTTATTTTCAATCTATAGTCTGTGTGAAGAAATATGTTACATCTTTCGATCCCGCGTGAAAAAAAATCAAATGCTGCTAATTTTATTCTATTTTGTCTGATTCTTTTTCTTTTCTTTTTTTTTTGTCTTCACTTTGTTTTATCATGCACGAGAATGTGACGAAATACGCTTAAAAAAATCAGAATCAAGTTCTTTTTTATATGACTATCATTAATCTTTTTCTTCGTATTTGGATGATATTCTTCCTGTACGCAAGAGTAACTGTATAATAATGTTATTGCTTGTTGTTGTTTTTTTATGTAATTTATTGACAGGATCAACATCTTTTCTTATTTTCTACCAAAAAACTATGTCTGATAGAAAATGACGCAACTATGAATGAGTGCTAATTGATGTTATTTTTTTTGTCTGATGTGTCTTATAGTTTATATAGGTGATTAGAGAAATAAAATACCGGTAATATGATTTATAGAGATGAAGTCTTAAATAGTTATTTTTTTTTTTTTGCTTAATCCACCATTTTTGATATTTGATAGCCGCATTTATATCCTCTATTTTTTTATTATTGGTTTCCTCTAGCTACTCTATCGTATTTTGTCTATATCTCTTATCTTTCTATCATCCATTCGTGTCAGATTGCTCAATTTTCATCTCATTTGTTGATCTCTGTTCGCAGTTTTTTTTGTTCAATTGTCACCATCTTTTTCTTTTCTTATTTTGTGAGTTGTTCACATAGAACTTTATGTTTTTGTTACTTTTATCGTATTGTATCTGTCATTATAATATGTTTTTCTTTTTTATCGTTCAATACATCTATAATCTAAAAATACGCTATCTTCTGAGTAAATGAACCTCTAAGTGTTTTCTTTTTTTCATTTATTTTGTTTTTTTTTGCTTGCTTGTTTAACATTTTTTGAAATATATCTCGGACTTATAAATTCATTAATGTTAAAAACGACTCACTCTTGAAACAATTTAAAAAGTTCCTTGTTGTTCAAATTTCGATGAACAACGGTAATATATGACCAGTAATACTGTATATGACTAAGTGTTTTACTACAAGGGTAGTTTTTTTTTTTTTTTTTTATACAACAACGAAGACATATTATTGATATAAAAAAAACCTATTGCAATATTTTATTTAATAATATCGTGTATTCAACTGAGACAAACAAAGATGATAGAAGAAATGTGAAGAAGATTAAAACATATTTTCATTATTTTCGATTCGTTAACTGAATTTCAATAGTACTAATATTTAGATAAATGGTTTCATTTTTTTTTTATTATGTTCATTTTAGTTTTTGAACATGTGTTTGCTCATTTCAAATAAAACTTGTGTTCAACTTTACTAGATAGATGATAGTGAATGTCATATAATTTATTAATAAATTTCGGTTTGTCTACGAATAGTGTGCCCTTTTCTATATGAAAGCATTTCTAAATTAAACGGACTTACAAATAAATAAGTTTGGGAACCTTCAAAACACATCGACCACGCTGAATCTTATGGCAATGTTTATTTTTCGAACAAGCTTAAAAACCCACTGGAAATCTTTACGTGACGAAATCAACTATTTTTCACTATTTTCACCAAAAATTAAAAAACTCATAACTGAGTTAAAATTGTCTCAAACCGCTTCAGAATATCAAAATATACTCAATTTTTGCTGTGTTATACCATGAAATAGCACGTAAAGGTTTCCAGTGGGTTTTTAAGCTTGTTCGAAAAATAAACATTGCCATAAGATTCAGCGTGGTCGATGTGTTTTGAAGGTTCCCAAACATAAAGTTTAGCCGATAGGTAGGTCCTCGAAAAATACCTATAGTTCCTGAACTACGAGGAGTAAAAACCTGGGACTTATGGAGTTTTAAAGAGGACAGTCTGGAGGTTCAAATCAATCTGTCAGAATTCAAAATACATTATTTTAGAAGCATATAGAATACAAAATCCGTAAAGGTTTTCTAGAATACCTCTGGAAAACCCTAAAGTTAGGGGGCATGTATTGATGACCTTATACATTTGTAAGCCATTCTTTTTGACACGAATGCAAAAAAGGCCAAGGCTTTGTCGTAAAACGCTTGGTCTTTGTGAAAGGTTTTCCAGAAAGAAACTCTGGCTTTTCCGTAAAAAACCGTTTCCCGAAGTCACCTGACACAACACAAAGATTTTCCACAATAACTTTAGATAGAAGAAAGTCCGCTGTAGAAGACCTACATGGTTGTTTGACTTCAATGTCTAAGACTGTTCTAAGAAAAAGTGTTCCACGCTCAAAAACCGACTTTCTGGAACCCCATTATGAAGTACGGCGGCCAAAAAAACTGATAATCCATTAGATTCAGCATCCTCGAAAACCTCTAAGAACCAGCTCCCACTAACCTAGCTTCAATATTACAGAAGATAATGGAAGAAAAATCGTCTCACTGACTAGGTTTGAAACTCTTCATAATCACAATTCGTTGCGGGAGAAATTTTTGTTTATATCCATTTTATCCAAAATCGCTGTTTTCAAACTGCAGTTTTCGTCGTATTTTCGAAAATTTTTATAAATCGGCCAAAATCAAATATTTTGAGATCCGGTATGTCTTATCTTATTAATTCAGATAGCAGATTAATTCTTGTGTTATATCCGAACAGAGGAAGTTGGATAGTTCTATTTCATTTCCACTGACAAGGCGAAAAGATGGAAAATTTCCTTTTTTTTAGTAGACCAGTAAAATTGCATTTTATATCAGCAAAACACGTCCGAAGACAATCTCTGATACATGCCAAGAAAGACGACACTTCCTGGTACCAGCACATACGTTTTTTTCTAGTTTGTTGCATAGTTTCATGTTCACAATAAATATCTTTTTGTTGTGTTTTGGATTAGAAAGTAATAGAAATTGAAGCTTCGCTGTATTTCATCTGTCTTCCTTTATTTCTGCACAATTATTTCTGCCACACCCATTATATATCTTTATTCATAACATGATAATTTAATTTAGAATAAGCACATAATTTTCTCACTATTGTGCAATTATCATTAAATTTGTAATAGTGATGATTATTTTATTCATTTGAAAAATATCATTTTATCATCAAAACAGATTTCATTATATAATAAAGTAAACTGTAACGTTTCTCATAGTTCGAATATTTTAAAAATGGGTAATGCTAATGGTTCTCAAAATTCAAATTATTTTCGTCAACAATTATTTCATAATCTTTTACCAAAAGAATCATCGATTAATGTTGAAGGTTTATTTAATGAATATTATTTTGATACTGGTATAACAAAAACAAATGATCTAATACATTCAACATATCAATTTGCTTCTGTTAAAAATATTTTAACAAATGAACAAGAATTATATATGACTATTGGTCTTAATTCGTGTGAAGATGGAAAAAATGAACGAAAATATTTAAATTTAATTATTGTATTAGATGTATCTGGTTCAATGTCAGAACTATTTGATAATAATAGTTTTAATACATCAAATGAACATTCACAAATGACAAAAGAGAGTAAAAGAAAAATTCATGTGGCTAAACAGGTATTAATCGAACTAATTCATAATTTAGATGCAGAAAATGAACGTTTAGGTATTGTATTATTTAATCAAAATGCCAATTTATTACAACCAATTCGAAAAGTAAAAGAGATTAATATCAATGAATTAATTGAACGTATAGATGGTATTGTACCAAATGGCGGAACAAATATGGAGTGTGGAATGATTATGGGTATTGATATGTTAAGTGACTTGTTAAATGAAAATGTAAATGATACAAATAATAATCGTATCATATTTTTGACAGATGCTCAACCAAATCTTGGAGGAGAAAAAAGTTTATTGGATTTATCAAAACGTGCTGCATCAAAAAATTCAATTTATATTACGTACATTGGTATTGGATTAGATTTTAATTCTGATTTAGTATATGAATTAACAAAAATACATGGTTCAAATTATTTTAGTGTTCATTCAAGTCAAGAATTTGTTAGAATTTTAAATAATGATTTTAATTATATTGTCAATCCTATTGGTTTTAATATTATTACGTTTATTGATTCAGAAAAATATGAAATTGACAAAATATATGGTATACCAACATCAAATGAACATGAAAAATCGAATTATGTTCGAATTGATAGTGTTACACCGTCAGCTGTAGATGATAAAGGTTGTGTTAAAGGTAGTATGATCGTTGTTAAATTTCGAGAAAAATTAACAAGTAATTTAAATCCATCTAATTCAATTCAATTAACAATGAGATATGAAAATATACATGGACAAAAGCAACAACAAACAATACCAACTATCATAAATATAAATGATAAACAAGATATTTTCTACGATAATTTGGGTATTCGAAAAGCTATACTATTGTTACATTATACATTATTAATTAAAAATATTATTGAAGATGTTAATCATCATACCAAAACATATTATGATGATTTAATTAATAAAGAGCAACAACATAGACTAACTGATAATACAAAAATGTCAACAATGGTATTAAAAATTTCAAAGAATATGAAAAACGATTTGTTAAAATTTCGTTCACATTTTATTGATGAAATGAAAATTTTAGACGATAATAATTTAAAGAAAGAATTAGATATTATTGATAAATTTCGTTATGCTGAAGAAATCTAAGAGTAAATTGGCATTTTTTTAAGAATATTTTTTCTCGTTCATTTCTCTTCTAATTAATTACTAATGTAATTTAATTACTTAGTTTCATTCAATATCTCTCATTTTATCATTGTGAGTTCTGCATATATTGCTTTTTATCATTTTTTTAATTAAAAAGTGTAACTGACACTTCTTTTTTATGCACTTTTATGAAGAAAGAAGAATAAGATAAAATTCATACACTTTTAAGTGCCATATGTGTTTCTATCTAGTCAAAATTAATCAATTTTAAACTATTTCACTTCAATTTGTTCGGAAGTCTTGTGTATACTCACTACTTATTGTTGTTGTTTTTTATATAAGCTTTATTCTGTCAGAATACAAGCGGAAGAATATTCCATTATAGTATTCTAAACTAAAACTATCGAAAAACACAAAATCAATTTTTGTACGAATAGAGNAATCTTTTACAATTGTTTTAAAAAATTTTTTCATTTACAATAATTACAAAAATAATAATCAATTTTTGTACGATTAGAGGTTCGAACATGTGAACTTAGCTTTGCAGAAACTGCAAAACTAAATTCACCGTTCTATATCTATATTCTGTACAACGACTGAAGTTGTGCAATGGACCCGATGTTATCAGTAGTCATTTTTCTGGTATGTTTTTTGTGTTCTGTTTTTTTTTATATAAGTTTTAGATACTTATTGTTTTAATCATGATTACTATTCATTTGTAAATAAATACTGAATTATTTCTTAAAGCTAATCGAAATCTCGAATTTTTAGCATATTTTATAGTAAAAATTATTCTGAAATTTTGGATCTATCATGATGCACTACATGTCAACAAAAACTCTAGAGACTATAGTTTTCAAAAATCTTGTTAGACTTTTCGTTCTAAAGACATGCCTAAACCTATTCTATAAATTTACACAAGTTCAAAATCTCTAGGGATTTTTCATTTGAATGAGAGAAACATTCTTTTTTGAAATCAAATCATTTTCTAAAAGCTTTAACTGATTTGATCAGATGTGAATTTTTTTTACTTTTATACGGTCATAGCTCTAGTAGCTCTAGTTAAAATATTTATTTTCAAAATTCATGTTCACTATGTTTTCTCACTTTTTTTCCTGAAAACAATAATTCTCTTGAGATGTAGAATAATCGATAACTTAGGTTTTTTGTCTTGTATTTATGAAATTATAAACTCTTAAATCGTGTGACTCCGTAAAATCTTTCTCATTTCGAATAAAAACCCCTTGAGATTTTGAACTTGTGTAGATTTATAGAACAGATCTAGGCATGTATTTAAAACGAAAAGTCTAATGGAATTTTTTTCAAAATTCTACAGTCACAGTTGATTTTGTTAGATGAAGTACACCATAGTAGAACTAAACAAATATTTTCAAAATAAATTTTCATATAATTGGCAAGCAAAATACAGCAAAACTCAAGATGTCGATTAACTTTTATTTCGAACTTATTCCAAAAGCAATCATATGCTCTCTATTTTAAATTAACGTAGTTGTTTCTCTTTATCCAGATTCTTATGTGAATTATTTTTTTGTTTTTTTGTTTTGTTAAAAAAAGAAGATGATTAGTGATCGTGATGACATAGAAGTTTTTTTTTTTCCAGGTGAAACGAAAGAAAAAAAATAAATGAATCGAACAAAAACCTGATAAGAAATTATTATTACTATTAGAAGCAGAGGATACTATTTTCAAACATTTCCATCTGTCGCATGTGACTAAAACAATTTTCTTTTTTGCTTATAACTTCTATTGTATTTTTAAAATTTTATTTTCTCAATTATGTAAAAATGAAAAAAAAACAAGGAAAAAAATTAAAAGAAAAAATACTCTACTTTTTTTTCTTTCTTTTTTAAATTTGTAGTCTTTCCAAACATTTTCTTTATCAAAAATTTAGTTTAAGTATATTTATCATGTGTTTTAGATACGATAAATAGTTTAAGAAGAGATAGTATTAAAATTAGTTTTAAATATTTAAAACTTATTAACGTTCTTTTTAATGCATCAAATGAAAGAATTTATATTTTGATCAATTTCTATTTGGTTACCGTTTTTACGACTTATAACTCGGTTTGTTTACGGTTTTCTTCAAAAATATGTTGTTTTTACCGTTAATGGACATATTCATTACCGTATATAAGAAAATGTCAATTTTTAGTTGATTACTCTCAAAATATTGTTTTTATGATTGATTAATTCTTGTATTTTTTTGAGTCCTTTCCACTGATGTTAGAAGCCCTATAATACTATGTTTAACCTTAATCATACGACTAAGGTGACATTCTAGGATTAAGCTTTGATGACTTGTATGTTTATTACAGATATACTAGTAATAACAGCAACTGAGAAAAGATAGTATATAATAATTATAAATAATAATTAATAAAATAATTTGGAATAAAAATGGCCAAAAAACAGTGCGTTAACGGTCATAAAAATAAAGAGTGTTTCCAAGTCTGATATTTTTCAGTCCATGTCCGCTAGAGACTAAGTTCGAATCAGTTTCTATCCGCTCTGTAGCTAAAATTTTTTCGTCCCAGTCCAATAAGCTTTACGTCCGATGTTAGACCAAGCATACATTGTTTTTTCTATTTCCATTCTTTTTCTTCTATTTTTTCATCAGAAAGATACTGTTTCTTTACATGGCTATAGTAACAAAATACGAAAACAACAAAAATTTTTGTCACTGTTAAAAAACAAGAACAAGACAGGACTTTTTGTGTTCTTTTGTTACATGGAAATGAAAAGAAAAGCCTAATACATCAGAGAAAAGTTACATTTGAGTAACGTAAGACATGAGAGGGTTTTTCTCGTCATTTTTGACCAATATAGTCGTATAAGAAAACCAGATTGAGAGAACACTCTTAATCGGAGCCGAAGTGCCTGGAACTTTTCGTTCTGTTTTTCATCTTGGTCATCTTATTACTCCTGTCTTTAATATCAAAAAGTTAAAAGAGTGAACAAATTTAAACCGAAAAGTCTAGTCACGAATGTGAACAAATTTTTTCTAGCCGTTTTATGAATGTCAGTAGATCGTTTTAATTGAGCCTAATTAACTTCTGGTGTTCATGTATGTTATACTTTTCTCTTATTTTTCTTTTTTTCTATCAATATTTTTTTTTTAGAAAAAGTTTAGACACGTTTCAAAGAGAAATATTCATCTCATTTATTACTTTAATATCTTCACAATTTTTCTCGTTAGTTGACATACATGAGAAATGTCTACAGTGAATAATATATTGTTTTGTTGTTTTTGCAAATGTTAAGATATAGTATTTATATTTATATTCTCTAATCATCGAATCATTCGTATGAAAAACAAGTTAATATAAACGCAATATACAAAAATAATAAGCTACGTTAGATTTTTCTAGTGGTATTGTTTTCGTCGATCAACTAATATTTCTACGTTAGCATGTTTTTTTTCTTTTGTCTTATTATAATAGAATGTACAAATAAGTGAGCACATTTTTTATATCAATTAATAGTACCTTTTAACAGAATTAAATACTATTATTCATATAGTATACTAATACACATATAGTATACTAATACACATGAGATTATCTGTTAAATTACCCTCCAAGATTCTAGTTTCATTTGGTAGACATTAGTCTCAAAAATGACTTAAAAGATTTCGTTTTACGTAAAAATTATAATATTCATGGGAAAACTAACTTTTATATTACCAAACCAAACTGTCTTCAAACTTTGTTAGTATCTAACAAGTTCTGGTTTTGTCCACATTGTGAGACTTCGAGTAGTTTAAACAAAATTTTTAATTTTTTAAGCTTCCGTCTAGTTGCTAAGTTTAATCTGTTTTACTTTAGATGTGAATAACTCAGTCTTTATTGAATTCAAAAGTGATGGTTTTGAATCAAGATATCTTAACTATTGAATTCTTATCTTTTTTTTTCTCTCTCTCGTTCTATGGTCAAAAAACGTATCCTACTATTTTACGATTTTGATAAAAGATGATCTATCTCACCTATTATTTATTGTATATTTTACTAAAAATTTTTCGCTCCAAGCATCTTCTATCATGATTATTATTTTTGTAATTATTGTAAATGAAAAAATTTTTTAAAACAATTGTAAAAGATTGTGACAAAATAAAAAAATGTCATCCAAAGATGATAACAACTATTTAAATAAAAATACTTCATCAGTGATAAGAAAAGTACATTCAGATGTATTTTCAAATATTCATGAGCAAACTCATTCATTAACACCATCACCATCTGTTGGAAAATTATCAGAAAAAACACCATCGTTCAATTTCTTGTTATGTGTTCGTAACAATAACAGACGACGATATGATTCTAATACAACTGACACATCATCATTAGAAGCTGTTGTTCGTCAAACGACATCATGGAGATGGATAATTGTTTTAGGATCATTTGGCTGCCATTTTATTGCTGGTTTGTAACTTATCTTTTTTTTCTACTCATGAAAATACATGAATAATGTATGCATATATTTAGATGGTCTGTTGTTTTCATTCGGTGTTCTTATGCATACAATAAAAACAGATTTGCAGTTACAGTTACACACCATTGGCATCATTGCCTCTTTACTCACTGCATTACCATTACTTTTAGCACCTGTTAGTTCTGCACTTGTAAATAAATTTGGATGCCGCAAAATGACAATGTTGGGTGGATTAATATCATCGATTGGCTTGTTTACAGCATCAATGATGGGAACATTTTTTGGCGTCCTATTTGGAATTGGAATACTATGTGGTGCGTTATTTTCATATCTACTATGTGTATGTTTAGACTACCGTTTCTGTTTAGGAATTGGTCTAAGTTTTGTTTATGTTCCTGCTGTAGTTATCGTTGCACATTATTTTGATGAAAATAGAGCTTTAGCAACTGGACTCGCCGTTGGTGGAACAGGCAAGTGACGAACAAGGTTACAATATTTCCATGTTTAATTGAAACTTGATTACCTCTATCTAGGACTTGGTAATGCTATTATGGCACAATTGATACATGTAATCAATGATTATTACAGTGATTGGCGACAAACAACATTACTTTTATCTGCTATTTTATTATTTATTATTCCGTTTGGTGCATTATTTCGTCCTGTTGAATTTCATTTACTTCGAAAAGAGAAAGATCGTTACTTATTAAAAGACAGTCGTTTACCATCTTTTATGACTTCCGTGGAAAAATTACATCGTTTCATACGGGAAATGGATAAGGCATCAGCCATTCACCAACATACAACTAGTACAACATCAGCTGATGTCGATGAACAACTACATATGCAACAGTATGAAAATATATCATTAAGTGGTTCTGATTTTTTCGAGTCTTATTCGGCAGATGATATTACAGAAATGCAACAAGTAGGTGATACGAAAACGGTTGATATTAACACATTTCGGAAAAATATAATGAAAGATAGATCATTTGTCAACAAACGATATCAAAAAGCAATGAAAAAACAATTGAATAAATACAAGAAACAAGAGAAAAGTGCCCAAAACTCGATATCACCACCAGTACCACCTAATTCATCATCATCATACAATTGGTTGTTACGCGTTCTCAAGAAAAAGGGATCAACCGAGAATTGTTCTACTGTTGAAATTCCTAAAACTGGTGATCAAACTCTTGTACAAAATAACCAAATTGCTTTTAGCGATCATAAACCAAACCAACAAACGTTTTTGACTGTAGATAACGAAAAAACTGTCAATATGTTAGAAGAAAACCCTTTAATCAACCACAATGACCATCCAGCACCGTTAGCTAAAGTCGATAATAAAACAACTAAGCAAATACCCGGTGAGATTTATTTTGCCAGCATCATCCTTCGTTTTCTAAATAAGATGTATTTGAATAATTTTAGGAAAACGACAAATCACTGCTTATTTCCAACGGAGAGATACCAAAAAGGCAGTAAAAGCTATCAAAAGTGGTGCCTATAGTTCTGTAAAACAACAACACGATGTTCGCCAACAATTATTACAAGTTTACTATCAGCCAATCAATCAAAAGGATATATTTTATAGAGGCAATGTACCAACAAAAGAAAAAGTCGCATTAATAAAAAGTTGTCCAGATTTGACAAATGCTTTCATCTATGATGAATCTACCTCGCCAGAATTTCCATCTTTCTCATCGAGTGATAACGAAGATAAGGATACCAACCATCGGCATCGTTTATTTTTCTATCAAAAAAGTCTGTCATTTCTTAAAACACTTAAACGTATGCTTGGTTTACATGTGTTTCGTGATTATCGTTACATCGTATTTTTTATATCGCAATTATTTTTCTATTTATTTTATGATTTAGTTTATATTTTTCCGGTAGACTATGGTGAGACAACGATTGGATATTCAAAAACCCAAATGACATGGCTTGTGTCCATATTAGGATTAGGTCAATTTTTTGGCCAATTATTATGCGGTTTTTTGGCAAATTTTTCCTGCCTTCATTCATTGATATTATACAATATTGGTACTATTCTATGCGGAATAGCCACGTGTTTAGTACCGGTAGTTATTTATTCATATGTGTCGCTGCTATTTGTTATTCTTCTGTTTGGTCTATCTATAAGCGCAAATTATGCTCTAACCAGCATTATACTAGCGGAAATGTGTGGCTTAGAAATGTTGACATCAGCCTACGGTTTGGTATTATTAATTCAAGGCTGTAGTTCGTTGGTGGGTCCAATTGTTGGTGGATATATTGCGGAACACAAAGGTTATACAATATCATTTTACATCGCCGGTTTTTTTATGTTTTTATCCGGAACAGTTACTTTTATTATTCCGGGTATTTCATGGTTTCGTCGACGTTTAAAACCAGCTACACCATTAAAAAAATAGCAGAAGGATTTTATGTCAGATTAAATTATTGAATGCTATATTTGTATCATTCCAGCAATGATATAAACAATTTTATTCACTCCTAAACTACAACAATGTCTATTATGTGTGAAAATTGAATTGAATCTCGGTTTTAATAGTTATTCAAACAAAGAATCTCGGTAACCAGTGAATTAATATTTTTATTTTTTTAATCTCATTATTGCTCAACCGACTTCTCCTTTTTAGGACACTCGTTTCTAAGTTTAGAAATAATAGCCTCTGCTTTTTTAAATATAGTCAGACTTAACAGAAATCTTATTCTTCATATGTTAATATTCTTCTGAACAAACTGTAGTTCTTCATTTCTAGTCCTTTAGAATCTTTTATACAAAACAGCATTTTGCCTTCATTTTACTTCTCTTTGTGTTCGATATAGAAGATCAAATTGGTTTGTATCCCTCTTTGATTATGAGAAATTATATTACGATTAATAAAAAATCCAGTCACTTTACATACTCGCATCGTTTTGTCACTTCTAAACTGCCAAAACTCTTTTTTTGCTTTGTAACCTGAATTGTGATTGAACTTCTTCGAAATCCAGTGATTTATGTACATATTGTCAGCGAATTTGATATTAACGTGGTGCAATGTGTTTATTATTTTGAGTACCATTCTTTTCAAAGCTACATTCTTTTATTTTTATTAGTTCTAGTATTGTAATTATTGTGTGTTCTGTCAGAGATTATTATTTTGTTATTGTTCTAACTTTTAAATTGTTCGTCTATGTCTGAAATAAAAGCTGAGTACGATAAAAAAAGACGGCTGCAAGAAATCTTTTATTTTGTGTGAAGATGTAAGATGTATGTTTGAATGAGTCTGCATCGATAAAACTTTCGATGTTTTGCTTCTATCATAACAGACATTCCTAACACATGAATAACGATATTTTCGTTATAAAAAAATATAACAAACGAAGAAGACGCATTCATGTACAAAGACGATAATTGAAAACATACAATGAAGAGAACTGTACTATGAGGTAAACATTAAAGTAAAAGAGAGTATGAACACGGAATACATTCACAAAATTTACAACGGTTTTTTGAAAAAAGCGGCTCCTCATGGAACGTGCACAAATCCGTTTCAATTAATTGAACAACAAGAGCAAGAGACCTCGTATTTGGTTAGTTTCATTTCTTCTTTCTTCCTTAACCAAAATGTTATTCTCATTTTATCGACTACTATCTGTTTCAAAATATAGTGCAGTCCGATATTTTTTTAATAACGTTTGAACAATAAGAGCTGGAGACCTCCGATTTTCAGTTTGTTAAACTGGACATCGAGGCACATAGATCTATGAAATAATGAAGCTTTCAGAACAGGTGTACCTTTCGCAACAAAATGTCCGCGCCTGACGTTCCAAAAATCCACATAGCAAAGTACTATTCTAAACACGTGTGAATATACAACAGATATTGCTCTACAACATGGCGCAAGCCTCAAGTGTCTGTGTAGCGTAGTTCGGGCGCTACAGGCAATCTCCAGGGACCTGCCTCTCGGCTGAACCTGAACCCTGGGAGCCTCAAAAGTGCATGCTACATAGGTTTTCCGGTACATTAAATCTCGTGGCAATGTTTGTTTTGTTGTCCGAAATTAAAGAAACTTCAAAAGATGAGTTTTCCAGAAAATTCAATTTTTCCGCTATGGCCGTACTAAAATAAAAGGCTTCTGGCACCTTTATTTTTCAACTCAACTGCTTCAAACTTTCAAAGCAATGCAGATTGCCTGTAGCACCCGAACTACGCTACACAGACACTTGAGGCTTGCGCCATGTTGTAGAGCAATATCTGTTGTATATTCACACGTGTTTAGAATAGTACTTTGCTATGTGGATTTTTGGAACGTCAGGCGCGGACATTTTGTTGCGAAAGGTACACCTGTTCTGAAAGCTTCATTATTTCATAGATCTATGTGCCTCGATGTCCAGTTTAACAAACTGAAAATCGGAGGTCTCCAGCTCTTATTGTTCAAACGTTATTAAAAAAATATCGGACTGCACTATATTTTGAAACAGATAGTAGTCGATAAAATGAGAATAACATTTTGGTTAAAGAAGAAAGAAGAAATGAAACTAGTCAAATACGATTTGAAGTACACACGCACGTGTATATATATAATGCGTAGAAAAATAGAGCTAAGAGTGCCACCAAACGACTACTCATCTCTCTTATAATTTACCAACACTAAACTTGAAATATGATGAATGATACAGTGAACAGGAGAGTAATTATTAAACAATAAATATATATATCTAATATACATTGATATTTTGGAGAAAATAGCAAAGACGTCACGTATGAAACAAATAAAAATGGGAATACAATGAGAGAGCCAATACTGATTGTGAAAGGTAATAATAATACTTTGAATAAATATTCGAAATCAATATCGTTCATACTCTTTAAAAATCACAATGTTCCTGGTCTAAGAATTTCGGGTAACAAAAATATAAATATTGCAAAATAGAAGACATATATCATTCAGACAAGCCAGTGCAGAAACGCAGATGTTTCTGGACTTATTTGAAAATCTAATAGTCGATCGTTAAGTGTAGTTAAACTTTTATTTAATATTCTTAAAGAACATATATCTAACAATATACCACAAATTAATGGAAACAATAGAATTTCTGTCACCACTAGTAGTGCCATTTTAATAATAATATAACATAGTCCACTAAGAGGATGCAAACGATTGAATCTATTTATGACTGTTAACCCTTAAAAGTCGAGGGGGCTTTTTTTTACAACGAGGGGAAGCTGATCACAAAAATAGAGATTATGGACTCTCAGTATGCTCATACTATAGCTAAAAAGAATTAGCTTGTTCTTCTTCTACAGTTACGGAATATCCCTTGGAAGGAATATTCGGTCTTATAGAAAAATCGAAAGAACGGAACCTTTATCTGCAACTTTCCCCATAAATAGGTCTCATGATCCTTAAAGTGTCCTGAAAATTTCAGTCAAAACGGATGCTTTCTTGCCAAGATATTACACACAAAAGAAAAAACGATCACATTTCACAAAATCAACTTTTCTTCAACGTGCCGTATCTCGAGAAGGAAGCATCCGTTTTCGCTGAAAATTCCAGGGCATTCTAAAAACCGTGAGACTTATTTATGAGCAAAATTTCAGATCAAAATTCCTTTCTTTCGATTTTTCTTCAAGGCCGAATATCCTTTCCAAGGGACATTTTCCGATATCATATCACTTCGAAGTTGACGTGCTAGGTTCATAAGATAGCTGAATGTAATGGTCACCAATATCAGTCACAAAAACAAAACTGCACGCTCTGTCTATGAATAGACTAAATCTTCAAAAAAAAGCTTTAATTCAAAAATTATTTTTATTTTCGGCAAATTAATTATCTCGTTTAGAAGCCAGTTAAAAAAACATTTTGTTTTTCAATAGTCTATCAGATTACCTTAGCTTGGAAAACTATTCGTTTTTGAATTTAGAAGTTTTGTTATATTTTTAAAATCAACTATCATAATGTCCCTTGGGAGGGACATTCGGCTTTAACAGGTTAAATCTTCAAACTTCGTGTGTTTACTGCTTTTTTAAACACGATGTTTTTGTAAAATACTTTCCAATGTAATACAGAACATAAGCAAATACTAATATAAACAGAATGTTCAATGACACTACCCAAAAGGCATGTTCAAGAAATGAAGACTTCCATCTAAACCAAGTAAACGTTCTAATGTGAAATCAACGTCAGGCGCTGCCTATTCAATAATGGGATTCCAGTGGTTTTCATCAACTGCGGAAACAGCAACGGCAGGTAGATCTGGGTCTGCGCCATCGTCAGCAGGATTGTTTACAATCGGTTCCGCATCACGATCCACCTGAATGGGAACACGTTAATGAAGAGAAAAGATGAGTGAATTGTTACAGACGCTTACCTTGTAAAACGTCTGAAAGAACATTCTCTAATGAAAGCATATCGAATGGTGGAGTTAATAACGCAGAAACCGATTCAGAGGTAAATAAACATCAATATATTCGACTTGTTGTTAGTGGAACTATGACTACCCAACATATTCCAACCAATATATAATGGAACCAGAAACGAATTGCTTTAAAGAGTATCTTCAATAAACTCAGTAATAAATCTCTTATGAGCAGACGCGTCGGCATGTCTGGATGATAAACTAAAATTAATAATCAATCATACATATGTCAATTGCACATAGTACGGTTGATCAGACATACTTGGAACAAAATGAAAATTGTGTTTGCATAGTTTGCATGTTTCTTTGCGAATATACGGCTTGTCCACGTAACTCGAGACTTCGCTGATCAAGTTTTTGAAAAAATTATTTTAGAGTAGAACTGAGAGGAGCATATCACTAGATGCAGTTTTGGGCGCTGATTACGAATCTCACATTAGTTTT